>PVJA010001976.1:0-114807 GCA_004027025.1 Myocastor coypus | reverse complement strand
TGTAGCACTGGTTTTGATGTCATGAAATTCTTCAGCTGTTCTTTGTTATGGAAATATTTCACTTCTCCCTCATACTTGAAGGAGAGTTTTTCCGGGTACAATAGTCTGGGCTGAAAATTGTTTTCATGGAGGACTTGAAGCACTCTGCTCCATGCTCTTCTTGATTTCATGGTTTGTGAAGAGAAATCTGCTGTTATTCGGATGGGCTTTCCTTTAAATGTGACCTGTTTCTTTTCTCTAGCAGCTTTGAGTATATTATTCTTCAGCTGTATTTCTGGTATCTTGACTATTATATGTCTTGGCGTGTTTTTAGTTGGGTTGATGTTATTTGGGGTTCTGTAGGCTTCAGTTACCTGAATGTCCAATTGTTTTCTCTTATTTGGGAAGTTTTCTGCTATTACTTCTGCCCATATTCTTTTCATATCATTTGTATTGACTCCTTCTTTCTCTTTGATTCCTATTAATCTCACGTTGTTCATTTTTGCATCATCTTTCAGATGTTGAATTATTTTTTCCTGCATTCTGGTTGTTTTTAAAAGATCCTTTCTTACTCTTTCACTGGCTGCATCTGTGTCTTCAAGATCTGAGACTCTATCTTCACTTTCATTCATGCGGCTCTGCCCACTTGTGATTGAGATTTTATTTTCTTGTATATCTCTTTGAAACTGTTTCATGCGATCTATGTCTTTCCTATATTGCTCCGTCAGGGAGTCCATCATTTTTCTATTCTCCTCTAATTTTTTATCGATGTCTTCTTTAATAATATTGAAGTCTGGTGTTATGGTTATTCCTTCTCTCTCTAATTCAGAGATTATTTCTGTTCTGTTTTTCTCTCTACTTTTCTGTATTTTATTCCCCTACTTGGGATGCTATTGTTTTAGACATGTCTTTGTTAACTTTATATATTATTTCTGCTCTGATGTCTTCTATACGTTTCTCCAGTCGTTTTTCTACTTCATGTATTTCTTTTTTTACTTCAGATGTTATCTCTGATCTCAGTTGCTCTATAAGTTTCTGCACTTGTGTCTGCCTCAGATGCTACCAGTTCAGAGGTTCCATCTGCATGATTCCCATTTTCTTCCATGGTGGTATCTTCTGTATTTGATTTGGGTGGGCTTGGGCCCTGAGATTGCATCCTATTCCTTGTTGTTATCATTTTCTATGGAAGCGACCTCTGCACTCTGGTGGCGTTATGCTGTGTCTATGAGCCTTTGGTCTGGAGCCTCCAAGTTGGTTCCCCTATAGAAGTTCCCAGGTTTGTGTTGGAGCTCGGGCTGCAGGCTGCTGTGAAGCCCCATGGGTATGGTCTGTAGGTGGAGGTGGAGCTTTGGAATTGCGGAGTTCTTGTAGGCTTGTGGACCAGATCGGTTGCCAGACGAGATGTATGATGGTATTGGTAGTGGAGCTTGGGCAGGAGGGGTTCAAAAAAAAAAGGGGGAGGGAGGGGAGGGGATGAGGGGAAGGCAGGCCAAGGATCCTGACCCAGCCAGTGTGCGGGCCTTGCGGGCTGGGGTCCAGGGACAGGCGACCAGAACAGGAAGTTAGTTAGTCGCGGAAACGCACAAGAGAAGTAGAAGGGCCGTGGAACCTTACCCAGCGGGCATGCAGGGCTTGCGGGCTGGGGTCCGGGGACAGGGGACCGGAACAGGACAACAACTTTCCATTCTGATTGGGTACTAACTTGGGTTTATTTAGGGTTAATAGCTATCAGGCTTTTGTTTACTTATTTGTCGTCAAACATAATAATAACATATCTGCAAAATTTTCTTTTAAATTTTCTTTATCTCAGCTTTCTCTTGCTTCGTTTTGCTTTTGTCAATAATGTTTACAATACGCAGTGATTATAGTTGTCATGGGGAGTTTGTGCACCCATCTAACACATTTAAATTTTGTTGTTATTGTTGTTGTTCTTCTTCTCTTTCAGTCTTCCCTGTTCTCTCTAACTCTTCTTCTTCCCATTTGTAAAAGTTCTTTTTTTGTGTGTGTGGGGGGAGGGTCCCACTACTGAGTCATACTGATCGTCCTGTTTGTACCTCCCAAGTGCTGGGATTACAGACGCGCGCCACCACGCCCAGACTCCATCACCGGCTCAGGGCGTTCTAGAGAGGGGCCAGCGTGGCAAGAGGCGCCAGGAACAGAACCCTGGCCCCTGCACTTCCTCTAAGCAAATGCTATGCAAAAGTTCTATTTCCATTTTTGTCTTCGATTCTCTTTTAAAATCTCTTTTCACTTCCTTTCAACCTCTTACTCCTTCTCTCTCTTGATCCTTTTTCCACTTGAAAAACATATTCCTACTTCCTATTGTCTCCTTTTCATTCTGCTCTTCATATTTTAGTTTTCTCATATAAGAAAAATGATGCAGTTTTTAATCTTGTATGTTTCATTAACATTATGGTCTTGAGGTTCCATTATTTACCTATAAATTACTTAAATTTATTTTTCTTTTTGGCAAAGTAGTGGACCATTGTATATAAATACAATGCTATATTTATCCATTCATCTATTGATGGACATATGAGCTGTTTCCAAAATTTAGTTACTATACATTATGGTGTTATAAACATGGGTATACATTTTTCCCTATAACATAATGACTTTAACTCTTTTAGGAAGATACCTAAAAGGAAAGTAGCCTGGTCAAATGAATTTCTATTTATAGTGTTTTGAAAAATTTCTACCACTTTCACTACTTTCATGTTATTGGAAATTTCTCTTTCTAACCTGCTCCAGATCAGATGTGCTGAACCTAGTCCCCAGCTGGCTCTCACCCAATTATAACCTGATATTGGGATTCTTGAGCCTGGTTCCTATACCTTCTTCATCGTTAGTTTAGTTCTCATTTTATTAGGGTACATTATCAAAAGAATAACGTCTGTAAGAGTGTGTATGTGAAGATGATTTTCCAAAGCTTTGGTCTAAAAGTATCTGATTACTAAATGTAGATAATTACTTCTTGATATGGTTAAGGTTTACTCCACTAACTTCTTACTTTAGATATTGTTTCTGAGAAGTCTAAAGCTATTGTGATTCCTAACCCTTCCCACGAACCTCTTGCTACCTCCTCTTATTTGGAAACTTCTGGTTACTTTGTCCCTGTGGCTGAAATTTTAAGCAAAGTATCAGTATAGGTCAGTGATGGCAAACCACTCAGAGCTTTCAATGACACAAACATCCCACTGCAACACTCATACCATGGGTTGGCTACCACTGGATAAGTTACACTGTGGTACTCAATGAATCTTTTCATAGGAAAACTTAACACTGATACATTCTATATTTCTAACACCAAGTGGCTACCCTACAAATCAATTCAATTGTGACACTAAGATTTGAGGCTTAATCCCCCAATTCTTCCCTATTTGAAGTTTTCATGTTACCCACAACTTTAATCCGACTTGGCTATACACTAGAATCTCCTACCCTCCTCCATAAATGTGATAATTTGAGCCCACAGAACTCCGGAAAGAGGTTTACTGATGCTTTTGTTTGTTTGGCAGCAGTGTTATTTATTTACCTTTCAAATGAAGATCTATATGGAACACATACACAATGTTATAAACATAGTTACATTTGAGTGTGTGCATGATTGCATGAACCCATAACATAATTTAAAGATGTGTATAAGAGGGTATCTTTGGAATTCGTCTGAGTTATACGATTTCTTGTCACCAAAGATGTAAAGCTGTGTATAGTGACTACAATACATTGACAGAGACACACAAGTTCAATTCTCCTCTGCTAGAGAATTAGATTTTTTAAATTTTGTTTTATTTTATTTTGAAGAATAACAACAAATAGCAAAAACAAAGATAGAAACGAGGTAATACACATCAATTTATATGCTACAGGCTTTCAAAACAAGCATAGCATACTAACAAAAGTTGTTATATTACCCATTTTTATTGTCAAATCTGTTCTTCAGATTAGCAGAGATAGTTATGCAAGATAGGACAAATAATTGAATATTAACACTTGTTTTCAATAAACCTTAATTTTTCCTGTTTTTGTACTTTTTTAAAAAAACATTTTAAAGATGTATAATAATAATTAATAAGACGTTAGAAATGGTACACATTTAAGACCAAGATGAGAGGTATCCAACCATGGCTTTTGTTGTCCTCAATGAACTTTCTTAGATTGGAGGCATCAGCACACAGAGTTAGTCAAAGTGAAAATTCTAAACATTAACTGCTTTTTCAAAAAACTGATGGATTATTAATACAATCATCACATCCATCCTGTATATATACTTGCATGATTTTGCCCCTTCCTTTTTCCCTATCTTTTTTTTCCTTTCTCTTATGTTCATTGTTTAATCCTTAAGTTCAGTTTCTTTCCATTTTGCCATAACTATTATACCTTTCAGGTTTTATTGATTCTTTCAGGTTCTTACACTAGGAAGACAATACAATGCTTACACATGTGAGTCTGATTTACTTCATGTATGACTATAGCCTCTAGTTACATCTATTTATCTATAGAGGCCTCAGGTTTGTCTTTCTTTATAGTCAAGTAATACTCCATTGCATGAAAATACCACATATTTTAAATCAGTTCCTCAATTGATAGACATTTTGGTTGCTTCCAAGATTTGGCTCTAATAAACTGTGCTACTATGAACTTGGTGGCACATATCATACTGTAGCAAGATTTTTCAGTTCTTTTGGAAAAACACCCAAAAAGAAGTAACTGGGTTGAATGTGATTTCCAATCTTAGTTTTGTGAGGAGTATCTACAGAAATTTTTATAATGGTTATGTCAGTTTACTTATCCACCAACATTGAAAAAAATAAAAGGTTTCTTTTTCCTCACAACCTCTTTAGCATTTGGTATTAGTTCATTCCTTTCTGATAGCCATTCTTTTGGGAATGAAATAGTATTTCAATATTGTTTTAATTTGTGTTCCTCAAATAGCCAGGGCTGTGGAAAATTTTTTCATGTATTTATTTGTCACTTGTATTTCTTCTCCTGAGAAGTGTGTATTCCTTTCAGATGCCCACTTTTGCATTGGGTTTTTGAATTTTGAGGGTCTAATTGTTCTTTATACTCTAGACAGAAGACCTTTGTCTAAGTGAATGTTGGTTAAGATTTATTCCCAATTTGTGGGTTGTCTTTTCACTCTGTGATTTTTTTTGACATGCAGAAACTTCTCAATAAGATGAGTTCCCACCTTACTGAGAAGTTGATTCTTTGAAGTGTGTTCCCTGCAGTTTGGTTTTGGTTTATGAAATGTTTGCTTACTCCTATATCTTTAAGATTTCCACCTACTTTCTTTTTTAAAGTCTTTAAAATTTTTATTTATTTTTTTGGAACCAGGAATTGAGCTTTCCCTTTTTTGTGTGTGGTATGGAGGATTGAACTTGGAACCTTATGCTTGCCAGGCAGGCACTCATGCCATTGAACTATCCCCTTGGTTCCTAAATGTCTCTTAAATGGAATCTGTTCAGACAAAAAAATTTCCAGAGATCAAAAACCAGAACAAATGACTTTTTTCTTAATATATAAACACAAAGCTTGTTGAGGAGAAGAGAAACAACTTGAACTAGATCAGAATACACCTTCACTTAATCGTTCTTTTCACATATTTCAAATTTTTACTTAATGCCTTTCTCCTACTGGACCTCAGGAAACTCAACTGTGTATTTGGGGAGGAGTCTGTATTTCTTCAAATCAATGTGTCACTTTCAAATTCCTGCATGATCTTTGTCATGAACAGTTTGACATGGTCTGGTCAATCCATAACTTTCTTGTAAACAGTATGACCCATTCAAGGTCCACCTTGCTGGCTAATTCTGGCTACTCAATAAGCTTCAGGGTGCCATCCAGAATTTGGGCAAGAAAGTAAGATCCTTATGGAGGTTCCTTGAAATTCTGTCTTTCAAAGGTTGATTCTTCTCAGGAATAGAGAATCAGGTCTTCCTGCCCATTACCACCAGAAGGTAAAATTTTGTTTACCTTCCATTGAGGTGGTTGTAGTCCTTCCCTGTAAATAGTTGAATTCATTCCTAACTTGGGGCCAGGACAAGTCTCCATTCCTGCCAGTACCCATGTTCTGGGACACAGCAACAATGCAGTTCAGAGGGTGTACCATAGCGCAGCTTACTCCAGGTTGGTTTCTCCACCTGCTTTCTCTTCCAGTAGATTTCGCATTCCTGTTTTTATGCTTAAATCTTTAATTCATGTTGACTTTAATTTAGTGCATGACAATAGACCCAGGTCTAGTTTTAGTTTTAAGCATGTGGAGAGCCAGTTCTTCCAGCACCATTTGTTAAAGAGGCTATATTTCTTTCAGTGGACATTTTTGGCCACTTTGTCAAAGATAAGGTAACTGAATGTGTTTGTAGCTGTTTCTGTATCTTCTAATCTGTTCCATTTATCCTCAGGTCTGTTTCTTTGCCAGTCCCATGCTGATTTTATCACAGTATCTTTGTAGTATAATTTCAAGTCAGGAATTGTGATGCCTCCTACATTTTCTTTGTTGCCCAGGATTGCCTTTGCTACTCTAGGTCTTTTCTGCTTCCAAATAAATTTTAGAAATGATTTCTCTACATCTGTGAGGTATGATGGTGGTATTTTGATAGGGATTGCATTAAATCTATATAACAAATTTAGGGCTACGATCATCTTCACAATGTTGGTTCTTGCTATCCAGGAGCAAGGAATGTCTTTCCACTTTCTGAAATCCTCTTTAATCTCTTTTGTCAAATTATTGTAATTTTCATTGGAAAGACATTTCACTTCCTTTGTTAGATTAATTCCTAAGTATTTCAATTTTGTATGCTATTGTGAAGGGCATTGTTTCTTTAATTTCTCCCTCAGTAAGTTTGTTATCTGTGTAGAGGAATGTTATTGATTTTAGGTGTTTACATTATATCCTGATGTGCTACTGAATTTATTTATTAATTCTAGAAGCAACTTGGTGGAATTTTTAGGCTCTCTAAAGTGGAGTATCATGTCATCTGCAAATAATGATAGTTTAACTTTTTCTTTACTTACTCCTACTCCTTTTTGTTTCTCTCTCCTATCTAATGGCTCCAGCTAATGATTCCAGAACTATACTGAAAATGTGGAGAGCCAATTCTTCCAGCACCACTTGTTAAAGAGGCTATATTTCTTTCAGTGGACATGATTTATGATCAATCATTTGTTATAACTCAGGAATAGCCAAAAAAGAAGAGATGCATAGGACTAGATGTGAGAGAAGGGCTTGAGGCCACCTTATCCTCTTCAGGGACACTAGTCTCGTTACCAGCCAAGCATTCTCAAAGCTTGAGAAAAACAATCCTTTCTACTATTCAGCTTCTGTTTCAGGCAAATTATTGGACTAATCAGCCATGTCAACATCCTGTCCTGCCCAGTGCCCCAAACAGAATGTAGGACAGAATAGGAAAAAACCGGTTCCAACGACAAAATGACTTGCATTGACCTACTATTCACCCCCCAATTCATTATTATCCACTGTAACACATTATTCTAATATCCTTCTCACCAGAACCATCTGGTCTACCCTACCAGCAAATTAGAATGAGCACAAATAAAAATTGAAAAAAGATAAGTCACTATCACTGACAAGTCAGATTCACGCACCCTTCCTCCCCAGGAAAAGTCATGAATCATCCTCCTACTTAGCATCTAAGAACTCCCCCACTTTTCTCTTTATATTTAAAAGAATTCTCAGGCTGGCAAGATGGCTCAGCAGTCTAAAGTATCTGCTTAAACAAGCTTAGGCAACCGTGGGGACCATAGTTTGATCCCTAGCACCACATGCTATGCTGGCCCCAGCCCCAGGGTAGGCTGAGCCAGCCATAATACAATAATAATAATAATAATAATAATAATAATAATAATAATAATAATAATAACAAAAGAATTCTCAGCCTTTCTTTAGATTAACAAGTGGATCAGAGAGCACATCTGTTTTTTCTGTTTCTGGCCAAGTATAAAACATCTTACATGCCCACCCAGTTCTCCCATCCAATAAGCAGTCCCATGACTCCAAGAAGGCAGTAGGTACAAAGTTGAGGTCAAAGTTAGCAACAGCGTTATCATACCCGTAATTGTTCAAGAGCCTGAATGTTCTCCAGAACTTATTCTTCTTTGATTTTATGAGGAGGCCATCACTTAGGCACTGATTAATTTAATATTCTCCAGGATGATTATGTCGTTCTCTAAGCCCTGTTCTCAAAGGAGAGACTGGAGAGTAGGGCTGAAATTCCAACTTTCAACCATCCGATTGGTTTCCCCTGACAAGCAGGCCCTTACTGAAGTCAACAGTAGCTACAGTAGCTGAGATTATAGAACTCTAAGTATCCCATTAGCCTACAAAGACACATCACTTCATAGGTTGCAACTGTTTTAGGAGATATACCTGGAAACTGATATTTGGTGGAAATATGTTTCTTATGCCTATGTGACAACTTTTTCAAATACATAAGCTCATTTTCCACAATTATGAACAATTTATTTTGTCTTTTAATGACAACTCTGTTTTGTCTATTATTTGATTTTGGAATGTCAGGACTTCTAATTTGTGTGATATCTCACTTTTATTTTCTTGCATTTAACCTTTTAAATCTTAGAGTCCATTTTCTGAGGGAACTTCTTCATTTTACTCTTCTCTCCTCTTTGTTGACTACTTCACTTATACTCTTTATTCCTGGATCTTTTCCTGTGTTTTTTTTTTTCCTGTTTATATCAAATCTATTCTTTCATAGTTATATCTACTCTTAACTTTTATTAAAATAAAATTTGTTTTTCTCCGTGCATATCCTTGTTTTCCCCCCAAGTTGCTTGTCCTGTCCTTAGCTTTGTTCATTTTCTTGCTGGATGCTTTTCTCAGATAATTAGTAATTTTTAAGTGCTCATGCTACAAAAACGTAAGTTCATTGGGAGACCCATGAACATTTATGAGACCTTTTAACTGGGACTTTTATTGTTTGGAAATCTAGATCTAGAATTGTTTATTTGGTACCAGGAAAGCAGCATGCACACACACACACACACACACACACACACACACACACACAATCATTTTCCTAGTGAAGTTGCTTAGAGAATCTCTTCTAACAACTTTCTGCCTTGAGTTAAAAACCTAGATTTCTATCTGGAGAATCAAAGTGAAGGAGCATTCATGTGTCTCAAAACCCAACATGTAAATATTCACTTAGTCTTGATTTCAAATGCTGTTTGCACCCTCAATTCTTCCTAAAATCTTCCAGCTCAAGACTCTCTGCTTTACCCACACAAAAATAAAGGTAACTGAATGATAAATCAGTGACAGTTCAATAAAGGTAATCATCTTTATAAAGGTAATGGCAATATATAAGGAAATCACTAGGTTAGTGATCAGCTCCCTCCTGTTACTACCTATAGCCCCAGAGGAGGAAGTAGAAGAGACTGGAATGGAAAGCCCTATAGAAAGGACAACTCCTAAAGAGCTAAGACCTTGAAACCTTCAGTGGAAAAAGGAAACCACCCAACCTGACATCACAAGGAGAGAGCTTGGGGGAGAAATGTCCTGACTTATTTTTGTAACTGCTCTGCTCTCCTGCTGGGGCTGTCCACTAACCAAACCCATTGGGAAGTAAAAGTACAGAGGTAACCATGAGTTTACCCATTTATTGTTCCTTTTATGGTAAAAGGAAGATCAAAAGGGTGGAGAATATGGTTAGAAGGGCAAACTGAAGACATGCGGCACAGCTTCTCCAGAGAATGACCTTTGGTATTACGCTAAGGTTAAGCAAAACAATATAGATTGCATAGGATAAGTGTGAAAAGTCAGAAGGTCTCACTACTTCTTGAACTGACTCGACCAAGTCTCCATTTTTGTCCATCCTCAACCTTACTCTTAGATGGGCCCAATACTACTCCAGTTCCAGAGCCTGTCGGCTGTTTGCACTGGCAATCAACTTTCTCGCACTTGTGGGGCAAAAGTACTGTTTACCTGGTCTTTGGATGCTGAATTTTGGTAACTGTTCTCTTTCAATTTTTCTTCCTTGCACTCTTTTTTAAAACGCTGTAACTGTCATTCACTGCTACTTCTCAAAGGAGTAGAGGTTGGGGCTGGGAAGATAGCTCTGTGACACAAGTGCCTGCCTGGCAAGTGCAAAGTCTTGAGTTCAAACACCAGTCCCGCAAAAAAAAAAAAAGGTCCTTTCAAAGGAGTAGAGGTTGATATATATGGTTAATCTTCCACCTTTCAACAGTCTTTTCTTATTAACACTTTAGGAGTTTGAACTAACTAATGAGTCTTTTATTATAATTATATCTGGTTCTTCCTGATAGTATCTTGGACTTATTGGCAGGTGCAAAGATCAGTGTGAAAAATGTGAATATTTCTCACAAGCTAAGAGAAAGTCACAAGTGAAGAGGCTCCCATTTAACAGCAACAGCCACAGCAAAGTAAATAATGAGCGATTGGGATTTCAGCAACAAAATCAGTGAACATATAATTTTTCAGGTTAGCTGTACTAAAGCCAGCAAAGAAAACCTACCAAATGAGTTCCAAATGTGACATTTTTGAAAAAATTTCACAATGATTTGCACTCTTGCAAATGTCTTTATTGTACTTTTAGCTAGATAATAGTAGTGCCTGGGGAATATTTTCCTCCTTTTTATCCAGAGCTGTGGAATTAATTTAGGTTCATGACTCATTGTTCATTTTGCAATCAGCTCTGGTGGACTAATATGTGGTCTTATCTGTACCTATTGAGAATGAGATTTTTTTTTTAATCAGATTCGGAAGCTTCTCATTGATTTCAGAATGAATAAATTTTATGTCAGCACACATTGAGGCCATGGCACTAACCCTATAGTTAGTAAGCATGTGATCTCCATTGCAGTTCTGCGGGACAGTAGAGACACCTGAGAAAGATTACATTTTAGCTGCTATTGAAGCGCAAGAAAACAACTACTAAGTACATTGATAATAATGCAACTACTGTGGTTTTCCTGTGTCACACCACACATGGCCCAAGTCTAGGCTCAGGACACTAACAGGAGACTCCAGGCTTTGTATTCAACAATCACACTTTGACTTTGGACATAGGCTCACTCCCTGACTTAGATATTTTGGCCCACAGTAGTACTTTCAAAATAGTTCAAGTATTTTATTTGGATCTTGCAATATTATTAAGGCAACAGATAGTCTACAATGATAAATTTAAATTTTTTATTTTCTTTCCCAATCCTTTTGCTTATACTCACGATCTCTCCTTTAAAAATATGGAATATAGGATATGCAGTAATGTGGAAAATATAGTCAGTTCTTCTCTAATATAACATATGTTTCTGAAAATCACCAATACTATCCAAAATCATGCAGTTAACACCATGGGGTTTATGAGGAAATGGCGTTAGAGAAATAGCACTTAGGAACATTGTCATGCACATTTAAAAGAAAAAAACAGAAACCTAATAAAACTAGTTTCATGCACAAAGGGGTTAGGAAATGCAGTGGACATGGTGTTTTATCTATTAAAGTCCTGCAGTTTGCTTGAGGAGCTTAGGAGAGATGGTGAAGGGGAAAAGGATCTTGTCGGAAAAGAGATGGAATATGTTAGTGTTGGGAATGGATGAAGGTGACTCAGAATGGGGATGAGCTGATATTATTGGTAAATGTTTGAGGGTTTTTATGTATTTGTAAGAGGCTGTTTAGACGCAATAATATTCTGCTTTTACTAGGTATTTCTTGCAGATAAAATTCCACACAAGCAAACACACAGTCCTCATGTTCACATTGTTCCTGCTGTTATGTTCCACTCATGAGCCAGAAATTACAACAGAAGTGACTGTCGCTACTTTGAATTCAACGCCAGGAGCTTCATTGTCAGCTTCCAGTTTCTTTTGCCTCTGATCCTGATCGTAAACCTGAAGACTCATTTCGCTGTGATCACCTTCTTTCCTTATGTTTGATAAGAGCTGGAAAAGAAGGCAGAACTTTATAATATGCATAGGTAGAGAACAGGCTAAGTTCCATCACCTAAGAATGATTTTCATCTGCTCATATATTTAAAATAAAGTGATGCCACTAACTTCTAATTCTGTGAAAGAGAGAACATTATCTTTTCTCTCTCTGTAGTAATTTCACAGTGTTTGGCCTGTAGTACATGCCCACAGACACCTGATGATCATGCAACTTTACATTCACTAAAATACCAGTTGTATCATCCTGAGATCCTTATTGGCTGCAGAATCTATAAATAGAAAAATAAATTTGAAGAAAAATAAATTGACCAGAAGACTTGGATAGCAATGTCTTAAAACCACAGCATATAATTATAAATATTACACAATTTTGAAATATAAGGCTCTAATCGCCTTGTGAAGGTAATTAGATGAAGAAAAGGATGTATATAATCTAAAAACATATGGCAGGGAAGACTACGAAGTAAATGCTGAGCTATAAAATGCAGGGCCCAGAGAAATCTTCACTGATTTATTTCGGCATCAAGGATTTATGGCTTAAAGTTTCTACAACCAAAATTTGCAAATTAAATTCTTGCCTATACTTGTTTCACAAGACATATTAGCCCTTACGGACCAAAGAAAAGTATAGCTTTGTATAGTACAGGAAAAGTAGAGCTGCTGTGGCAGCTTTTAAGCTGGGCAGGCAGACAAAGTAAACCAGCTATGCCAAGAATGCTCTGCTCTATTTCTCAATTGAAATCAAATATTCAGATGTTTCTTTCAAGAAGCATCTACTTACAGGGCCCAGCGGGATGGCTCAGTGGCCTAAAGCGCTTGCTTGGGAAAGCTTGGGCAGCTTCAGGGACCTCGGTTCGATCCCTGGCACCACATGCTGCGCCAGCCCAGCCCTTGGGGTGGGCTGAGCCGGCCATGAAAATGAGTGAATAAACAAACAAAGGTTCTGAAACAAGAAAAAAATAATAATAAATATAAAAAGAAGCATCTACTTAGTTTGGTAACTAAGGTGTTTCACTCACTGTAGTTCATATTTGTTCAGTCTATTCTATTTAAAAAATACTTCAAGTTAGAAAGATTGTCAGAGTCAGTAATTTTTTATATTTTATATTTTTATTATTGTAATTAGAATAATAGCAATGAGAGTTTTAAAACTGGTTGATAGGAGAGCTACAATAATTAATATTTTTCATGAATTCACATACCTAAAGTATTTGAATGGCAATCGAACACCCTTCTCTGAAAAAACAAAACAAAAAAGGGGGTATTAAATAAAGGACTATTTTGTAGCAATTTTTCGATAAAAAAGTTGATATTTTATGTAGTAAACAATTTATTTCCAAGTTATAATGCTGATATAAGGTTACTAGAACATCAAGTAAAATTTGGTATAAATATTTAAAAGAGTTTTTGAGCAAGTATTTGGAGAAGGCAAAAATCTATCACAAAGTCAGTATTTTAAAGAAGTTTGTAAGTAAATAAATTAGAAATCAATATATGCATCATTTACTAATTGAAGAACTCATATTTCTTCAATTAAATGTCTTTGCTTATTAATTAGATGGTTAAATACAACTATTTGCACTAAACTATGCACAACAGAGGATGAAAGACACATATAATGCACCATTGCCCAATGATGTAATTTGATTTCCATGATCCAAATGTTCAATGAAGAATAGGAAATAAAGGTAGTATGAAAAAAGTCATAAAAATATTGGTCTACTTTAAATAAGGAGTGACATTGTGAGTAATCTAGCCAGAAATTGGAAGGCATTTTTAGTTATGTGCTGCCAGGAAGGACAGTATTGGCCTTTGTTACTACCCAGTTTTTAAGCAACAAAGCATCATTACTTCAACCACTCAAAAGAAAAATCTTAAGGTCAAATACAATGATCCCTTAACTCTGAAGAATATTCATGACATGCATCTTATATTTTAATCCAGACAGGAATAAAGAATATCCTAGTACAATAACTAAATATAAAACAACAGCACAGAGATGTAACAGAGCAGTGTGTTATTATTTACCAAATGTTTGCATGATCATAAGCTTTGTCTTATGATTTTCTTTAAATCAGTTATTTTATAGTTAACTCAATGTCAAGCACTGCATTATTGACTTGTATAGCAATAAATATTAATTTATTACAATACAACATTCAGAACATAGTCAAACTCTGCAGCACAAATAATTCAATAAAAAGGAAGGAATCCTTTGTCTCTGAGCCATAAAAAGCCTGCAAGGAATTCATATTTCTCTTGGCACAGTAAATTTTCAGAAGGCTTAAGCAGAGAAGAACAAAATTGATTTTGAGTAAAACAATAAATATTTTAATTAAATGATTAAATGCTAATCACTAAGAAAATAAATGACTCAGCATTCTTTCAGATTTGCCTAAGAACTTGGCTGCATGTGGCCGACAAGGGAAACCAGTCACAACAGATGCTGTCATTTGGGTTGATCCCACCATCCTCAACTTTCCCTGCAGGATCTTTCATTTAATGAATAATGGTCTTCTCTCCCTTTCATCCTCATTCTCTCCAGTGCTACCCTCCCAGAACCGCCTTCTAAGTCATGAATGACCTCCATACTGCTATATTCAATGGTCCCTTCTCAGTTGCCATGCTGTAGACCCACGAGCATCTCTTACCACCTTCCTTGATACACTATCTTTAGTGGACCACACACCTCTGTCTCTTCCTCCATCTCAGTATTCCATTGCTAGTTCTCCCTCTTTTCTTCAATTCAGATGGTTAAGTTGTCACATAGCTCAGTCTGTGACTTCTTTTCTTTCTCCATTTACTCCTTGGGCAGCTTTTCCCACTGTTCCTAGATTCTAATATCATATATTTCCAGCAACTTCCTCCTGAGTTCTAGGCTTAAATATCTAGCCACTAACTAAATTCTTCCACGGTTATGTCTCCTAGATCTATCATGCCTAAAATGCCCAAAACTAAGGTATTGATCTTTCCTATCTCACTCTCAAATAAGATTCTTCACGATCTGACTTAATGAAGACTTCTTGCTCTAAATTTTCAGGCAAAAATATCATTGTTTCCTACGATATCAGGAAATCAAGAGATATTTACCTATAAATATACCGAGAAACTATTACTTGTGGCATTTTCATTTTGTTACTGTCCAGTAATCCACTATCAGTTACCATCTACATTGGTTCAGTGTCTCCCAAACAGGTCTTCTGTTTTATTCCCTTTTTATCTTTGCTCTTGTGAGATATAGATTAGATAAATATATAGATTAGATATAGGCATAGATAGCCTCCCTAGTATTGAGATTACAGGTATCGATAACATACCCAATCTCCATGGCCAGTTCAATATACCCAGGGGTGAGGTCAGAGTAGAATGATGCAAAAGGAATCAAACCCCAGTTGCTGAGCTGCCCTAATCAGGTGCTCAGTCTGCTGAGCTATCTCCTTGGCTCTTATGTAGTATATTCTTCAGGAACAACTAGAAGCAAATTTTTAACTCAAATCAGATTATGTTATTCCTTTACTCAAAACTCCATAATAAGTGCATGTTTCATCCAGAATAAAATGCAAATCTCCAAGGCCATCAGAGCTCTTAATAGTAGCCAACCTCCTGGTGCTGTCTCTGGTTCCATTACTTACTATATTCCTCCACTCTATTGGGTTGTATTCACAGGCTTTCTTGCTTGAGTCAGATTTCACATTTACAATGAGCTTTCACACCTCTCTCTTTTCCACAACACTTAGAGCCTTCTAACATACTCTAAAGTTTATTTATGTCCAATTTTGAACATTTAACAGCTATCTTCAAAAGATGAATAGTAATTAGTAGCACAATCATTTTAGCTATTATGTCTATATACTTACACGATTTTTCCCCTTCCTTTTTTCCCTTATCTTTTCTCTTTTGCCTCATCTCCACTGTTTATTCTTTATGTCTAGTTTCTTTCCATTCTACTTTCAGATTTTATTTGTTCATTTGGGTTCTGATTTATTTCACATATGTGTATAGCTTTTAGTTGCACCCACTTATCTATAAAGGCCACAAGTTTTTCTTTCTTTATAGCTGAGTAATACTCCATTGTATAAAAATACCACACCATTTGACCCATTCATCAATTCCATTGGTTGTTGCCAGGATTTAGCTATGACAAATTGTGCTGCTATAAACATAGGTGCACAGATAGCACTATGATATGACAATTTCACTTCTTTTGAAAAAAAAAAAAAACTCAGAAGAAGAATAGCTTGGTTAAATGGGACTTCCAATGCTAGTTTTGTGAGGAGTGTACACGCTGATTTTTATGGTGGTTGTATTAATCTGCACTCCCACCATCAGTGCAGAAGCATTCCTTTTTCCTCACAGCAATTCTAGCATTTGGCATTAGTTGATTTGCCTATGATATCCATTCTTTCTGGGGTGAGAGGGTATCTCTCAATTTGCATTTCTCACATGTCCAGGGATGTGGATAATTTTTTCATGTATTTATTTGTCACTTGCATTTCTTCCTCTGAGTATTCATTAATGTCAGATGCTCATTTTTTTTTTTTGATTGGGTCTTTGAATTTTGAGGGCCTAATTTTTTTTAGTTCTCTATATATTTTATACAGAAGGCCTGTCTAAGTGAATGTTAATTAAAAGTTTTTCCAATTTCTGGGTTGTATTTTCACCGTTTGTGATTTCTTTTGACATACGGAAACTTTTCAAAAGATGAGGTCCTAGTTGTTGATTCTTTGAAGTATTTCCTCTGCAGTTCAGTTTTTATTCAGGAACTCTCTTCAAGATTTTTACCTACTTTCTCTTCTAATAGATTCAGTCTTACTGCTTTAATGTTTAGATCTTTCATCCATTTTGACTTTAGTTGAGCAGATGGTGGTAGATTTGGATCTAGTTTTACTTTTTGTCATGTGGAACAGCATTTTTCCAGTACCATTTGTTGAGGAGGCTATCGTTCCTCCAATGAACATGTTTGGTCCTTTTGTCAATAAGTGGCTGACTGTGTTTGTAGGTATGTGTGCATCTTCCAATCTTTTCCTTTGATCCTCAGATCTATTTTTTGCCAGTTCCATGCTGATTTTATTACAGTAGCTTTGTAGCATAATTTCAAGTCAAGGATTGCAATGCCTCCTACCTTTCTTTTATTTTTCAAGATTGCCTCTGCTATTCTAGTTCTTTTCTTGTTCCAAATACATGTTAGCAATGTTTTCTCTAGATCTGTGAGGTATGCTGATGGTATTTTGATAAGCATTGCATTAAATCTGTACAGTAATTTTGGGAGTATGATTATTTTTGCTGTTTGGTTCTTCCTATCCAAGAGCAAGGAAAATTTTCCACTTCCTGAAATCCTCTTTGATTTCTTTTTTTTTTTTTTTTTTCAGAGTATCATCATTTTCATTGCATAGATCTTTTATTTCCTTTTATAGAGTAATTCCTAACTATCTCATTCTTTAGATGCTAGGCACATTAACCTTTATTCAGCTGTCCCAGTCCACTCTGTCCTCTGTTAAAGTCCATCTTGCACTAACCAGTCAAAGACCTGTGAAAATCTTAATCATGCAGCTTTCTCAAACTTTTTCATTGACTCTTAAAGTGAGAAGAATGGAACCTGAGTCTTTACCTGTTTTTTTGTTGTTGTTTTTGTGGTTGTTGTTTTAGGGTGCTCATGTGTTTAGATTTTGCCTACACTCTAGGTTCATTTCTTCCTTTTTCTAAACCATCTATACTGACTTTTTATCTAGAAGGTCCTCAAATGAGGTAAATTTAGTCCTGCATCATAATGACTATATTCTTTCTTCTGATTCTTTTTTGAGATTTCAGGCCTTCTTACTGGTTGTCACTGAATTCTCCCCTTAAATATCACAGCCTCAAAACCTATCCACACTAACTGTAAGAGACACTTTGCTCACTTCAATATTTCCCTTCCCTTTTGTTTTATATTTCTTCATGATATGAAAAATATATTGCAGTATCATATTACATATTCTCATGAATATAATCCATGTGAATCAGAAATGTTGTTCTGTCTATTACTCTATCCATGATACTTTGGAACATTCCTGTCATATAACAGATGCTGAAAAAAATATTAACTGATAAAATGACTGAATGAGTGAAAACACAAAGACATTTATTTTAATCCTTGGGTTGGATAGAAAACTAAATGGAAAAGCATTCCAATCAATGAATTGTGTTTATTTATATTGATAAATACTAAATTATGCTCAGTAGATTCAGCTTTGGTCACCAGAGTAACCCACAATATTACTTGGTTCCAAACTGTACATAGACATTATTTAAGTTTTAGGCACACAAGTTGCTAAATCTTCTGGCAAAAAAATCTGAATGGTTTCTAAACAAGATACTTCTGCATTGTAAAATGGAAAGATTTTTATTTTCTTCTATTGAGCCATTGCTTCATGTAGAAATTCTCCTGTGTAACCTAATTGCTGAAGCAAGATGAATAAGCTCAGGACATGGCTTTGTTTGAGATTTGAGTCACAAATCATAATCTCTTGGATATGGTCCCAACACCCAGATGTTCAACCAAAAATTTCTTTCAAGTTTTCTCCCCTTAATCACAAACTTTTGTATCATAGTTAAGGCTTTGTTAAGTATTCAGGGCAAATGTACACACAGTCATCCCTAAACACTGAGATTTTATCTATAAAGCTTCAATGTGTTATTTCCTGTAAATTTATCATGCATCTACCTAGGTCATAACCCAAGAAATAGTGATAAGGAGAAAAATGTAAGAGAAAAAAATGTTCTGGCATTATAGATGATTGCTTCTGTTGGTTTGATCCTGTGTCAGGTTTGACTTTTGCTGTCACAAGTGTTGATTTCTGAGGAAGTTTCACCAGATATTGACCTTCTTTCCTCAGGTTTTGTCTAAGTGCCAACCATGTGGAAATAATTACAATGTGCCATTATATATACATGAGTTGTTTTATTAGTGGAGCATAGAAACATCTTTGAGAATTGGTTAAAATCTCCACGGTGTTGTATGCAGTAATCCCTGAGCTATTTGCTAAATATTTCAGCAAACAGAGCATTGTTTATTTAATTCTTGTTAACTCCCCATGTGTATTCTTGGAATGTAGTTGCAAATTTTGTTTGCTATTAAGGGAGGCTACAACTAGAGTATCCCAAATCTGAACTAAGCACACATAATATTTTTGCAAAGCAATTATTTTTTCTGACTTCTTGCAGTGATAATCCAGCTTCCATGGATATATTCTGATGATCTTTGCTTTACTTGGCCTCAAACTTTGAACATGTATACTGAAAAATTTTAAGAGTTTTGTTTTGTTTTGTTTTGTTTTGCCTGCTGGAAGCAATGGCCTGTAATGTTCCAGGGATTCAAAATATTTCAGTCATTTTTTTCATAGCCTATCACATGACTAGACATAAGGAATGATTTCTTATTATTCCTTTTTATATCTTCATCTGTAAATGCTCCCAGTTCAAAATATGAAAAAGATATGCTTTCTCTTTTTCAAAAAAAAGTTGAAAAGAGCACAAAATCATATTAAAGCAAAAAATTACAAGTGATACAGAATTTTTACTTAACAAAATCATATGAATTTCACAGCATTTTTTGTAACATACAGGGTTGTCTTTCAACCAGTTTTTCACATATCAGATATATGCATGCAAAATTGGAAGAAAGAAAAAACATGGACATGTATGAGAAATTAGGAAGAGAAAAAGTACCAACAAATGAGAAAAGGAGACAACAAAATTAAGCATTATCCGCCCCTTTCCAAAGACCAGCAGAAATGCAAGTACAGTTGTCCAAACCATCCTACTTACATACATAAATATATATCTTTCCCCTACTCCCTCTCCTGTCCTTCTCCTTAACTCAGTAACTCTTTTTCAAAAATTTCTACTCTTCAAAGCAGATCTCCAACAAAGTAAAAAGAAAACCCCAAATCTGGGAAAAAAAATTATAGCTGATTGTCCCTCTGACAAAGTCTTTCTATCTAGAACATATAAAAATTTAGTAAAATTAGCTGCCCCCAAAATTCAAAGAACCAATCCAAAAATGAGCATCTGAGATGAAAATACATTTTTCAGATGAAGAAATGCAAATAGCAAATAAATGTATGAAAAAATGTTCAACATCATTGGTCATTTGAGAAATACAAATTGAAACAACACTGAGATTTCATCTTGATATTAGAATTGCTAATAGCAAGAAGTCAGTCAATAATAGATGCTGAAGAGGTTGCTGAGAAAAAGAAACACTTCTCTACTGTTGGTAGGAGTGCAGACTGGTACAACCACTGTGGAAATCAGTGCGGAGATTCCTTAAAAATCTAAGATTGGAGATGGGTACTTTTCCAAAAGAACTGAAAACATCATACCACAGCAATATATATGTATCCATATTTATAGCAGCACAATTTATTATCACTAAATCCTGGAAATAGCCCAGATATCCATCAACTGAAGAATGAATAAAGATGTAATTTTACACAATGGATTATTATTCAGCTATAAAACAGGATAAATTTGAGATTTTCGTTGGTAAATGGATGCAATCAGAGTCTGTACTCTTAAATGAAGCAAATCAGACCTACATATGCAAACACTGTATTGTCTCCTTAGTGTGAGAACCTGAAAGAGAAGATGGAATCTGAAGAGCACAGTAGATACTGGGGAAAATGAATGAACTTATTCAAAAAAAGATACCTTCTCTTAAAGTTCCTGGGTTTCCCTCCCTCCTTACCACTATCCCTAAGCCAATCAGCACTCTGAGTATCATGAAGAGTATGGGTGAATGAATCTGAAGAAAATTTCTAATCCATTTCCCTTCCTGAAGCAAGACCACTCATTCCTCAATGAACTGAAAGAAAAAAAATAAAAAGTAGCATAGTACCGACAGAGTCTGATGTTGATTTAAAATAGTCTCTTGTGTATCCACCCTGGGTGAATGTTTTATGGTCGGGACTTCTCTCAAGTCATGTTTATCAGGAAAAAACTTATTCTTTAGTAGAAAAAAAAATATGTCTTCAAAAAATATATCAACTAGTAATATACTGATAGTATATTGTCTATCCTGGCATTATTATTTCAAATTAAGGTGATTGAGCATGAAAATTTTTCTGTGCTTGATACAAAGACACTTTATCAGGTCGTGATAGCTCAACACAATGCCTTTGAGTTTTTAGCAGAATTATGTAAGTAAACAAGCATTGCAGCAGTAGCTTCAGAGAGGTGGGATGTTTTACGGTTCAGGTGTTTGCTGTCAAGGTTTCCTATTTGTTTCTCAAAAACCCAACAGAAAAAAGAGAGTAAAAACATATCAATATATCTAGTAGGTTATTTTTACTATTTAAATTTTAATAGCTTAATGTCATACCTAGAGAAAGGCATTAGTAAATCAAATATATCAACTGTGTTCCTTTTTTCTTTAGATCCCAAATTAATTTTGGTTTCAAAGCTTTCATTTGAATAAGGATCTGCTAGTTTCTTGAGTGTGAGATAAAAAGAAATGTTAAGTGAGCTATTGGTTGCAACAGAAGATATTCCAAATAATTAGAGTTATATATTTAAAACTTTCTTCCAGAGTTTCAAACATTGCAATAAGTTGGATACTAATTTACTTAAATTCCAGCTTTTCTTCTATCCCCAGATCTAATATTCTGAATTATGTAAGTTACTAAGCTTTCCCCACCTTCCTGTTTTGCATCCATATAGAACCTTATGTGTTTAAGCTTATGCACTCTGGAGAATTAAAAGTTAAAAACAGAGTTTGGTAAACCTTGGGTTAGCTAGGAAGTTTTTCACTTAAATTCTAAACAAAAATCTGTCTGAAGCTCATTCCACTCTGCCCTGGAGAGTTCTACCGAATCATGGAAAATGTACATTTTTTCATGGCTCACAGCCCCACTTATTCTGAATTAGTGTCTGGATCATCTAACTGACCTTGTAATGGAGAACAAGTCCAACTACACCCTGTAGTTGGACTTGCTCTTGTTGAATTGTTTTCAAATCGCTAATTTTGGAAGTCACACACCTGGACAAAACATTAATGGTCCACTAACGTTGCAATAGAAAGCTACGCCGATTAAAGCTGTGATAACAACCATTCTACAGTAAATGCTGTCTTTCCTTGGTATCTGGGAGAAAACTGCTTTTCTTTATGGAAAGGCAACTTTTAGTTCTCTTCTCTCAGAAAAAAAAAAAAAAACATTTATGTTCTAAAAATCCACTGTAGACGTATGTTTTCCCAGACAAAGAAATTAAAGTGACAGAAATCATAAGATCTTCTGACTAGTAACTTTTCTTTGAATTTATCCATTACCTACAGATTCTAGAAGTCCGTGCATTCGAAAAGCAAAGTGTGGAGTTGGAATTGGACCCAGCGCCAGTGTATCCGCTCTGTGTCCCCAGTGCTCCACAGATGCCCCGCAAGCGGCCATCCCTTAGCAAGATATTGTCTGGTGGCCAGAATCCTCCAGGGGCTTTGGCTTCCTAACTTGCCAAAGGAGTCTTCATCCTTTGCCTCAAAGACTTAAAGCATGTCCTTAAGTCATTGCCTTCTCAAGCACTGAGCAATGAATGCGCTTCCCGCTTAACATCTGGGATGCGCCAGCCACTTCCTGCCACAGCAACACGAACACGGCATTTTCTCTGGGCCTTCTTCTTTCCATCTCACATCCTCACATAATATCCACTCACAGGCATGCGGGTGCAGAAGACTTCGCTGAAGACTTGGAAAAAGAGAGCCAGCAACAGTGGTCCTGGAAATGTTCACACATGCACACACACACACACACACACACACACACACATTCATATATGCACTTGCCCCATGCACACAAACACACCGAAGCATTTGAAATTAGGCCAGCAGATTACCATAGCATGTACTGATAACTTTATCTTGCTACTCTAAGAAATAAATTCATATATTTCACCATTAAAAAAAAAAAAAAAAAAAAACTCACAAAATGGGTGTTAAGTATTAAGAAATCCTGCTCTGGCAATATCCCCCTGCATCCAATACACCACATTCACCTACCTGCCTAACAGAGGTACTCACTTTCAGAACTTGTTTATATATGCTTCCAATATTGTTTTTGAGAGAACGAATATTAACTATAAACACAGCCAGGTGTAGTAGCACACACCTATGAGCCCAGCACTCTGGAAAGCTGAGGCAGGAGGATTGCAAGTTTGAATCCATCCTGAGAAGATTAGCACTATATAAAGATTCTGAAAATATAAATAAATAAATAAATAAATAAATAAATAAATAAATAATTGCCTAAAAGCCCTGTGTTCAATCTTCAGTACCAAATGTAAAAGTACAAACGTGATATACTTTCTCAAAAGTTATCACACCATACACACTATACTGCGCTGATTTTGTTTGTTTTTGTTTTTGTTTTTTTTATGTATTTGGTACAGGGTCTGCAGGGTCTACAAGGTCTCACTACTTATCAGACTTGTAGAGATCCTCCTGTTTTGAGCCTTCCAAATGCTGCGATTATAGGCACTTGCCACCACACCCAGTCTCAATTGTCACCTCAGTGCACCCAGGGGCTGGGGGTGACATGGCATGCCAGAGCTTGAACCCCAGCCACTGAGCTCTACCTAAGCAGGCACTTTACCCTGCTGACCTGTCCAGCTGGCCCTCTGATTTTATTTAATAATACATACTGGAGATCTTTCTCAATAGTATGTCTAAAGCTTTCCATTCTTGCCCATTTATTTAATAAACCAGAGTATACTGACCAATTTCATACTACTAAACAGAATTTTGAAGAATTTCCAGTATTATTACAAATGCTGCAAAAATAATTTCTTATATTTTGCATTTTTCATGAATGCAAGCAGATTTGGAAGATAAATTCCCAGAAGTAAAATGACCAGGTCAAGTGGTAAATGGTTTTGCAATTTAGCTAGATGTGTGCAAAGATTTCTCTATACCAATTACTTTGTCTTGTACACCAGCAGGGGTATGAGGGACTATTTATTTACAACTCAGTCAATAGTGTCTGATGCAAAGAGGACTGAGATTTCACCAAATCTGGTGCATGCTGGCTTAGTCTGTAAGTATAACTTTAATTTGAGCACTCACATTGTGTGTGAGCTATCTGTAAACTATCTGCTCATGTTCTTCGCAGTGTTTCTCCTGCCTCATTGGTCATTCCCCTATTTATGATAACATGCACGTATTATCAGGATTAGTCCTATGAGGGGGGAAACAGTTGAAAATGCTTTGTCTTTTTCTAACTTTCAAATTAATCTAGCCATACAGAAGTTTGTGTGGACTGTTCTTTTGGTCTGGTACCTTTTCATGCATCAAGGTACTACACAGTTTGGGTTTTTTTTTTTTTTTTTTTTTTTTTTAAGCTGTAAAATGTTTTATTACCTTGTAAGTAATATGCTTACCACATATTGCTTATTATTAGTAATTTTCCTTGGTTATCCTTACTTTGTTATTTTTTCAAGTGAATTTTAGTATGAGATTATTTAATTTAGAAACTACTTATTTAAAAAAATTAAAAAGTGATGTGTATTATCCTTTCAAAACTATTTTATGTCATTACGCTTTGAAGTCTATTTTTTTTAGTTCCTTGAGTATGCTTTAAACTTTTGTGACTGGGTTGTGCCCATATCCCATTATCTATTTTTTAATATCACATCCTCACTTGTCCTGAAGATCCCCTGGAAGGGACATTTCTTTTGTGTATATTGTTATAAATATATTGTTATATACCTATATCATTATATACTGTTATATTTATATCATTATGTTTATACTGTTATATATCATTATATATAGATACATATGCATCATATCTATATAATTACATATATATATTCATATATATATATATATAAATTACATATGTATATATTTCTTTCTGGTCAGCGGCATTGGCTTGCTAATCCTCTTCCTTTTAGCAGTATAGTCTTTTCAGTCCAATCAATTATGAAGTGAAATTGTTGCTTTCATATTTAGATATCTGATATACATTGCAGCCTATTTTTTTCTTTGTTCAAGTGACAACTAGGCTTCAAATACCTCTTTTCAGTCTAAAAATATCACTCCAGAAGAATCACAATGTGGAGTAGTTGTAAGGGAAGCCATGGAGGAGGAGAGAAGACAATCAGCAGGTAGTGCACAGGACCACAAGGGTGGCCGACGCTGTGTGGCAGCAGGGAGAGAAGCTGGAAGACCACAAGGCTGTTTCTTCTTGCTTTGTTGCTTTTTTGGGTGAGGTAACTGTAGGGCTTACAAACACATGGAGAAAACAGACAAAATAACGAAGAACAATATCTGGACTCTGGCTTGAGCAATTTGCAATATATTAATGTGTTCTATGCTAATGAATAAACTAGAATAAAAATAAAGTTGGCAAAAAATATCAAGGATTTCATTTAGGGCATGTTAAGTTTGGGACCGTTACTGAACACCTGCATCAAGATATCAGATAGACAATGAAAGTAGAGGAAAAGTCCCACCCAGGAATAAAGGCGATAGTATTCAGTCTGTGTGTGTTAAGGAATGGGAAGGGGACTGGATAGGAGGAGGGTAAGGAGGAGAAGGGTAGGAGTGCAGTCCAGGTGGACATCAACATTTGGAGGTTAGGAAGAAACCACCATGGGCAAAGGAAACCCCAAAACTGTCACAGCATGGAACCCCAGCGTGAGTCCTAAAGCCAGGAAAATGATCAGGACACCCAACATCCTCCCAAAATAAGGAGAAGTGAATCAAATCAGTCCACACTGATAACTAACTGGGTGGCATATAGGGAAGAATTTGTGTTATAACTGAAGAGAGATGAAAGAGGACTCAGCTTAAACATCTAGCTGTGGACAGAAAAAGAAACTGGACATGTTTAATGTTGCTTTATTATTATTATTATTTCCTTTTTTAATGTATTTAGTATAGGGTCTCACTACACAGACTGTACTTGTAGGGATCCTCCTATTTTCAGCCTCCCAAGCACTAGGCTTAGAGACACAGCATCACCACGGTCAGTCTTAATCACAGTCTCGGCACTTTGGGGATTGAACTCCAGTCCCTGTGCATGCCTAAGCTGGCACTTTAGTCTGCTGAGCTATCTGGCTGGCCTTCATTGTTATTATTTCTCACTTCTGTGCTATATGTTAGGCAAGGCATCTCCTGATGAATGGGTTGTTCCTAATTTTTCTAATTCCAATGAACTGAGTGGTATTCATCACTAATTTAAAAAAAAAAAAAAAACAAATGGTTTATATTCTACTAAATAATAATGAGAATTATGAATCCTCATCACAGCACTGTATGAAAAGCTTTGTGTATATTTATTCATGGATTATTGTGATAATACTAAAAGGCAGGAGCAATTATTATTCTGATTTTATAAATGAAGAAACTAAAGCTCAGGGGGCCCGGCAGGATGGCTCAGTGGTCTAAAGCACCTGGAGGCGGCTGCAGGGACCGTGGTTCAATCCCTGGCACCACATGTTGTGCCAGCCCTGCCCTCAGGTCAGGCTGAGCCGGCCATAAAAATAAAATAAACAAACGAAAGTTCTGAAACAAGAAAAAAAAACATTAAAAAAAAAAAGAAAGAAAGAAAGAAACTAAAGCGTAGAAGAAGTTGTGTATGCGACCTATCAAGATCAAAACTTTGGAAATGGCAAGGCTTTTTATTCCAGAGCCCACATATAAAGTTTGAGGTCTTATGGGTTTCTATTTAAATAAGGGTAGTATTTTAATACTACTTTTTTTTTTTTTTGTCTTTTTGAGACAGGGTCTCGCTATGCAGTTCAGGCCAGCCTTGAGCTCACTTTTGTAGCCCAGGCTGGTCTCGAACTCACACCGATCCTCCTGCCTCAGCCTCCCGAGTGCTGGGATTACAGGCATGAGCCACCACGCCCGGCCAATACTACATTAAATAAAACAATATTAGCAAAAGAAAAATGAAAGATCTTAGAGCTAGATAGACACTCCATCCCTTATCTCTTTAACACCCTTATTGCTTCAAAGTAACCCTTGAAATTCTGTGGAAACCTAAGTTTATTGAGTTAGTATTACATTTCATCCAAATAGGCTCTCCTCATATAGCGCCATTTAACGTATCAGTTTATATTTCATGATCATAGCCAATGTAGCATGAGTCTTCTCTAATCCAAAGGCCCTCGCCTGATATTTGTAACTATCTTTGGCTGTCTTCATTCAATCAGTTAAGACTTCTCTTTAAATACATTCTGCTATTTTCTGCATTCTTAGCACAATGATGAGGAAATAAATTTGAAAACAAATAACTTGAAAATAGTAATTTGCTTTGCTAGTGAGCACTAGTTGCAGAATACTGTAGCCTTCTCTTTTCCACAAGTATATGAATACTGTGTTGGTACATTATATGGTAACACTCACTACTTCCAAATTAGAAAACTGGCAGTATATTATAAAATGGATTAGGTATTAGTTAGAAGGCAGAATTTTATTGGGAAGTTATCTTTCGATAAACTGAGTCATTGTTATTATAATTTCAAGGTGTAGATCCCTAAAAGGAAATGATTCTGCTTTGAAACGTAAGTGTGCTAAAATATATCTATGGCTCTAATCCCCTAACCTCAGAGATGCACACTTTATAGATGAAGATCGTTTTCCCACCCCTCTCTCTTATTCATCCTCGGATAGGATACATGAACGCTGCAGTATAAAAATGGAATTTGGAAATTTACTAGAAGTAGGATCAAACACACTGACTGAAGAAAGAAAGAGCATCAGCCAACCAGACAATTATCTAAGTTGGGCCACTGCCTTCAGTATCTTGAATGACTGAACGATTCAACAGAAGTTGGGTTTTCTCCAAAACAGTTCTGAAAATAGTTAGAAGCCCCTGTTTTATTGGAGTGTTCACACTGGGTTTGTGTAGGAGCTCACTCACATCCTGAGAGCACAAGGAGATGTAAGGGACGCAGCATGTGCTTTGGCCTGAAGGTGACCCTGTATCTAGGACTTGAGTTTACGGTTTTGTCAGATCAGTAAGGTTCAGTGTATCTGTATTGGTAAGCTTTCTCTTGCTGGATCCAGCGCCTCACATCCACAACTGAAAGACAGAGAGAGATTTTGGCTCATGGTTTCAGGGCTTTGGACTCCATGGCCCACTGGCTCCAGGGCAGAAACATGGCCAAAAGGCATGATAGAGCACAATCTTCCCCTGAAGGTGGCCAGAAGCAGATCAGCCTGTGAAAGCACCAGGGAGATATACCCAGCCACCCACCGCCAGCTAGGCCCCAGGTCCTCATGGGACACTTCTCCATGCACACCATTGGGTTAACCCAGTGCTTCACCAGTTGGGAGTCTCTTAACCCAGTCACAGTGACAATCAAAAGCAACAATACAAAAAGCAAGGCTCCTGTCTTTCAGCCTCTCAGAAAGTGTTGCTTTTCTTTTATTGGGCCAGCCTGTCCAAAAGAGTGACATTAGTGTAGTTTTTTGTTTGTTTGTTTGTTTGTTTGTTTTGCAACCCAAACCATTTAGCTGTAAGAAAGGTTTGCTTTCAGATTTTCATTGTTTCCCTTTTTTGAGCACCAGTTTAAAACCATAGTTCCTGACACAGCCAGCTATTTCTCCTAGAGGTCAGTCTTTGAGAGAAAAAAATTACCTATGTGATTTCATGCAATTTAAGAAGAATACACATGTTTCCTTGAGATCTCCAAAAAGATATTTCATATGGACAAGAAATCTGAACCAATTACTCAAGGAGTGCAAACAAATTGTGTCTAGAGACTGTGACTGATCCACTATGAGCTGCTTCTCATTTTCACAAATGCATTGCCATGGGTTTGTCAGCATCATGGAAAGGAAAAGGATGCCCAGGAGGCTGGGTCAGTGCAAGCTGGACGAGTATTAATGCAGCTTAATTGTGCTGTTGAAATCTTTTAAAATGCATGACACCATTAGATATCTATTCTTTAGTATTTTAGGAAGGATGCTTTAGATTTTATTTTGTTTGCATTATTCATTGAGGTAAAAAGGCTATCCTAATAAGCCAGAATTTGAGTAATTCAATCCTTAGGTAAAATTTAGTCAGAATGTTGCCTTTCTGTATATAACATTTTAGAAAGTAGTAATTACCTTTACAGAGAGAGAAAACATTTTTAGTAATTTCAAATGTCAAAACAGGATTAGGAAATCTGCACACAGCCTGGTTTTCCATGGTCTGTGGATGACTTCTGATGATACCTGATGCATGTGGCTTGGTATGTTTGTGTTCATCATAATGCAACTGTTTCAATCAGTTCTGTAGTCACCCTGCAAAGTTCCTAACTATGTAATGACAATATATCCTTAAGACCAAGTGTGGTGGCACATACCTGTAATCAGCACTCAGGAGGCTGAGGTAAGAGGATGTTCAAGAGGTTGAAGCCAGCCTGGGCTACACAACAAGCTCCTGTCTCAAAAAATTCAGAAACAGGGGCTGAAGAGATAGCTCGGTGAATTAAATACTTGCCAGGCATGTGCAGTGGTACAAAAAAAAAAAAAAAAAAAAGGAGTATGATCTCTCCTTGAATACATTTACTGGTAAATATCAAAACCAAAATAATAAGCATCCTTAAGAATGTTCCAGGCTACTGGAATATATAGCAAATGCTTACTAGAATAATAATAATTTAGAAGAGTAGTCACTTAGAGAGACTCTAATCCAAAGGCAGTAACTTGGGAAGACTGCTGGAAATGTCTGTAATAGCAGAAGTTTCCCTACCACTAGAACCATCATGATAGATGAAAACAGCCAGTCTAGTGAGGTAGTAATACTTATTGTTCTTACCATGTTTAGACAAAAATTAATACTGTGAGCTAGCCTTTTTTTCCTTTTCTACTTGTCAAATTTTTATGTTTTATCAAGTACTATTTGGAACATAATAAAAAATTCTGAAAATACCAGTTTAATTACAAATGCAATGCAACCCCCCCCAAAAAAAAAATTGACCTTAGACAAAAGAAAATATCTACTTAGATCCTTCTTAAAGAAAATGTTAGGCTGGGCGTGGTGGCTCACGCCTGTAATCCCAGCACTTGGGAGGCTGAGGCAGGAGGATTGGTGCAGGTTCAAGACGAGCCTGGGCTACAAAAGTGAGCTCTAGGCCAGCCTCAACTGCATAGCGAGACCTTGTCTCAAAAAGACAAAAAAAAAAAAGAAAGAAAATGTTTATACATGTATACATACATGTATATATTCACACATCTCCAAAGTTTATTGGGGAATGGGTTGTGGAAGGGTGTCAGATAACCACATAATAATGATGTTACACGTAGCTTTAAAGATCTATTCATATGAAAAAGTTTTTGTCTCTCAGGGTTGGCTCTTCACTGTTTTTTGGCTGGGAAAGTCCAAATTTTAGACACATAAAGTGTTTTTTGTTTACTTTGTGTCTCTACATCATATCATCACATCACTATGCATTTATTATCCATGTGTTTCAATGTATTTTGCTACAGAAGAACCAAACTAAACTTGGAGATTCTGATTTTGAAGCTGACTAATAATCCTCTGCATTTGTGTAATAGTATACTATTGGATTTATTCAATAATGAAATTATTTCAATGTGGTTTTGATAATCAGGAATGATCTATCTTTTTTTACTGTTTTTTTTTTATTTTGTCTTTTTGAGACAGGGTCTCACTGTGCAGTTCAGGCTGGCCTTGAGCTCACTTTTGTAGCCCAGGCTGGTCTCGAACTCACAGCGATCCTCCTGCCTCAGCCTCCCGAGTGCTGGGATTACAGGCGTGCGCCACCACGCCCGGCAGGAATGATCTATCTTTAACTTCCACTTGTAGAAGTTTACTTACACCACATGTCAGCTGGCAAACTCAGAAATATCATTAAGAAGTCAGTCAGTTTCAGATGAGACAGTTGTTCTGCCCTGTGATTTCCTGGGTTTCTTCTTTCTGCCCTCTTATCTTTCCTGTTGGGACTATGGAACCCTCATGACAATATACAAGTTTCTGAATGCTGCATTTCTGAACAAATCCCTGTAACCAGGAAAATCAGAAGGTGCTTTTTTAACTAGTAAAAGTCTTAAAGCATCTCAGGCCTCGAGAAACAATTCAAGAGCAAACACTGTGGGCACCACTCCCTTATAGAAGATGAAGAAGAAAGCCTTATACCATCTCAGCCTCCTCTTTCTGCTCAGAAGAGGTTAGCTCCTATTTTCCTAGAGAACAAATGCACTCTAGCCATGAAATGTGAATGAAGAACACTAAAACTTGAATTGTCCTTTAACCAACATGACTTAGAAAGATGCAATATTTAGATATAAATACAGTAAATTTCCACAGCCAAGCCATAGGTATCCTTCAGCCCTTTTATAAACATTCCTTTGGTTATTATTTTACTCCCCTCTCCCAAAACCTTCTCTATTCTGTATAAGCATGAGTATTATATAATGCATCCTGCCTCAAATTATTACAAATAATAATGAATAAGTTTGCCATCAGGGCACGGAGAAAAGATTAAAAGTCAGTCTACACACCGGAGTGAATCTTAGTAGCACCTAGCCTACTAAGATAACCAGGTGTTGTGAAATTATGCGCCAGAGTCAAATGGACCAAGAAGACCCAATGAAGGTGGCTCAGAGGACTCACCGAGATTCTGTCCTCAGTGAGCAAAGAAACTCCAAAACAAATCAACTTTATTCAGGATAGTCAGTGTGATCTCGTGCATAATCACCTCAGCAAAAGAGAACCATGCTCTCAGGCACTTACATGACCACAGTCTCATTAAAGTAAAGGAGGACAGCATGCTTAGTCATGAAGCACAATCTCCATCAGCTTCCATCCTCGGGTTTATTCAGGGGTCAACCAATAACAGGTCAAGAAAGGGAGAAAGCAACAAATAGAGAACCTACTGGTGGAGCTGCTCTACTGCAGCTGCCTCTGGGCCTCGTCCATCACACTCTGCTTTTTTTTTTTTTTTTTTTGTCTTTTTTAAAAAATTTTTTTTATTGTTTAAATTTAACAATGGTTATATTACATATTTTCATCATCAGATCAGTTTAGATTAATACATATAGGTATATAAGATTTATCAAACAATTAAACATTAACCCTTCTAAATCAACATTACTTTTTTTTTCTTTTCCCCTTTCTTTTCTTTGAAAGTTGACATATTGCATATTGTCCTCACCATCATTCTACAGTGTACAGTGTGTGGGCGCACTCTGCTTTTTTGAAATGCCCATCAGGCTACAACTAGGTAAACCACTTAACCTGGTTTCCTCTCTAGGGGAATGTGAAAGACTATGGCTTGGAGTCTTCATTTAGGTATCAGGTGTTCTGAATGAATGAATGAATGAATGAATGAATGAATGAATGAATGACAAGAAAGAATGGCATGCTCTCATTGAAAAATATTTTAATTTAAAGATTTTTATAGTTTTAGGAGTTACAAAAGCAGCAAAGACTTTATCATTAATCTTGAACCTTTAATGGTCACAGTACAGTACCTCAGAATGTGTTTTGTTATACTAGCAGCAAACAAGCTAAAGAGGAACTTTCTAAATGCCGTCCAAATTTGAAAAAGCCACAAAATGGATTGTTACTGGAATCAGAATATACTGTTTCATGTTGAACTAGTTAAATAACACTCTTAAGTCTGTTTCCTTGTTTATAAAATGAAAATAATAATAATAATATTCATCTAACACCATTATATGTATATTAAATCATTGAACATGGGAAAAAAAACCTTAGCCAAATAAATAAATAACAAAATAATTCTCAAAAAATGTAATTTTACATGAAGGAAACTGTAACATATACAACAGATTGATGATGAGAAAATGAAAAAAGGGAATGTTTTATAAAATGAACACCAAATGCTTAAAATCGAGGTCAAAATCAAATAAAAAGAGATATAATGCCACTCTTAAAGCACATCCTAGAGAAGTATGGACTAAGAATATACTGAAGAAATATGTCAAGATGACAGATTTATACACTAGCAATATATAATAGGCTATTAGAAAAAAAACTGGGACACTTTGAGTCCAATTCATGATATTTATTTCGTAAGAATGTTGAAGTAAAATATGACCCTTCTCCACACAACTTTCCAGCACTATTGTCAGAGATAAAGAACCTACTCAATGCAAGCCAGTAACTTTTTTGAAAATTAGAATGAAAATTAGCATGAGACAAGGAAAGAGTTGGGTGGAGAAAATGTCCCATGTCCAGACAGTACTGAGCCTGCTCTGTTCCTCACTAAATTAATACCTGTGTGCTGAGTGTCTGATTGACATGTAAGCCATGGGACTGAACACAGTGGAAGAGGCAATTGTGGTCCTGGGCTCTCAGGTTGCCTGTACTTCAGTGGCAGCAGAAGGACTGCTAACCATGTAGTGATCCAAATGGTTCTGGATTACAAACTGGGCAGTGGGCTATAAGAAATCAAAAGACAAATTAAATTCTTACCTGGGGAAAGGCATCTGTACGGTAATCTAAACAATAAAGAGTAAGTAAAAAGGTATGAAGGAGTAGGGAAGAAGGTTAGTTCCCGTCTTAGAGGACAACAAATGTGAAAGCTCTGTGGTAGGAGGGAGAACAGAATACCAGAAAGGCCAGTATGACAGGAAGGTAGATGGGGATCCAAACAACATGGCACAATCTGCATTCTGCTTTAAATCAATGTAAACAGGACTCACAGGTGATCACTCAGTCCTGAATCTTTGTCTTGCCACCAGGGAAAACGTTTGCAAACTCCCTTTTCTGGGACAACCATGTCATGGGAATGTTGGTAGAACAAGAGGCAGAGAATGACCAGCTGGCATCATTCCAGTCTTCCCTCATTCCTCATGAACATCTGTGCTAAGATCTACCCCAGACACAGCCACACGTCGGTTTCCTCAAGGGTCTTGAGTGCAGAGCAGGTCCAGATCACCCGCAGCTCAACAGCCAACCTCTGTGCACAGGACTGGTAGAGCAGATGCCCTGAGCCACTTCCACTCCACAAGGGGTAGAATTAAGGACAAGTGCAGTGCATGAAATAACAACCTTCCTTTTTACTGTATTTGAAACACTGCGAAACAATTGCCTCCTAATCACTTATAAGAAAGTCCAAAAATGAAGGAGGGACTTTGTAGTTCTTGCTATGAGTGACAAGTGAGCCTGATGATGTGGTTTACAACAGGAATTCCTTAGGTTTGTAAATATTAATCTCACCCACTTCCCATGAGACACTGCCATAGTAATATTAAGATGACTTCATGATGTGGTTTTTCATAAGTGAAGCCCTGGACAGACTATTATAGCAACTCAGATACACAACGAGAAGGGCCCAAAGGGCAATAAAAAGGACAAGGAAGAACAAATAGGTTCTAGAAGTATCTATGGCCTTACAGCATGAAAAGGATGAAAGATGAGATGTGGATGGCTCCTGCGGAAAATTTTTGGGTGAGTTAGGAGGTATTTGGAGAGAAAAGATGAGGATATTTGGGATAGCTATTATTTAAATACTTGATAAGTATACTGTTCAGTTGCCCAAAAGGAACTAGATTTTAAAGCCTAAGACCCAAAAAATTATGGATGGAAGTTGTAACCTACTGCAGATCAAAAATGACCCACCTGAAGCATAGTGAGATGAACCAAGAGCCCAACAAACATGGGGAGCCAGACAGGAGAGGAAGCTGCTAGATATGGTTTGGTGATAGAAGAAATAGCCAACAGGGTCAACGGTGTGAGATAAGACCTGGAAAATGTATCTATCATTCATTCTCAATGAGCCAGTCTTGGGGCTACAGCAACAGAATGGTTTCAGTTGAATGGGGTTAGTAGAAGTCTAATTAAAAGTGGAGCAAGAAAGAATTACAAGCAAGAACATAGAGAGAGGGCATCATCAATGCTTCTGAGATGCTTCCATTAAAAAGGAAGAATTGAATTGTTAGCGGGGCGATAGGTCAAGTGATTTGTAACGGTCATAAGGTTATTCAAGGAAAAACAAAATAAAAAAACTACGTAAGATTCTGGATGCAAAGTTTCAGTTAATTTACTCAACATGCTCACTTAATTCCTTGAGAAACGGTACTGTCTTTTAATTTCTATAAGTAAATATATATCTTATAGAAATAGTCACCATGAAGCAAGAGTAGAGCTCATTCTAAAGGTCCTGGGTCAGCCATCTAATGCTCTGAGGAAGGAAACTCTATTCATGCCTTAAAATAAATGCTGCTCCACTGACACAGTGAAACTGCTAATAGAGCAGGATTAACATGAAGAGCACAAGCTTAAGCGACGCCTTCTGCAAAAACTCTACAGAACTCCTATTTTTGGAAGATAGCGATGTTCAAATGACTGCCCCTCAGCGAAAAATGAAATTTTATTCTCTGGGGAGTAGGTGTTTTGCCTATTCATTATTTTATCTAATTACAGGTTTCACTTCATGTCACCAATTTCAGGCTTATCTCAGTTTCTCCTAGGTATTTGTCAGAGCTCCAATTTCCTGTGTCTAGGATTTACCTAAACTTACTGACCTCTGTCTGGCACAGATCTGCTAGGCCTTGGTAACTTCTTTTCCACAGAGCCTGTCCTCAGAGCTAGCTAGCACAAATGCTGTCCTGGCTCTGAGAGATTTCTGTTTACTTTTGGCCTTCCTGGCATTCATTCCTGCAGGATTCTTAGCCCCTTCCTTTTATCATGTTCTCAGGGCTACACCTTAGTTACAGGCAGACCCTTTGTCCCAACTGTCATCTGCTAAGAGATTTGGAAGTTAATAGAAATGATGCGAGTAAAGAATCTCAAAGCATATGCTTCACTTGCTGTTGAAAGAAGATCACTGTTTATTTTGTAACAAAGTGACTGCAGATCAAAATTACAAAAGAACAATCTCAGAAGTATTTGAAGATTTTCAAGAAAGAAACAAACAAAGGAGTTGTGAGGGAGTAAGAGAGAGGGAGGCAGGGAGGGAGGGAGGGAGGGAGGAGAAAAAGAATCAGAGAGGTAAGCAGACATGGTATAAGTACATCTAAGTTGTCTTCTGAATGCTCCTGTTTCCCTGGGGAAACATCAGCTAGTGATGAGCTGCACAGAGAGGTCTAAAATGCCAAGAAAAGATAAATGATTATGAGGAAGAATATGAGATTGAGTTAAGGACAAACTCAATAGATGCTTTAGCTAGCATGCAGGAAGAACACATTAAAACTTAATTGCCAGAAAGAAAAACTTGAGTCCTTTATAGGAAATGACTACACCTAGAGCCCACAGGGCTAAGTGAGATAAATCAGACACACAAGCTTCCCTATCACACCATTTGTCTTGCCTGAGAAACCCAAAATATAAACAGAGAGCAAAAGGAAAGACAGGTATCAGGGAGTAATGAGACACATCTGTCTCAGAGGTGAAGGAGGTCAACAGGTAAATGGAGGGAGGAGTGCAGGAAGGTGAGGGGTTCCAAGAAGGAATGAAGGGCCAGTGAGATAGCTCAGCTGTCTAAGCACCTGCCTGGCAAGGGCAGGGACCAGGGTTCAATCCCCGGCACCATATGCCACCCTGGCCCCACCCCTGGACACACTGAGCTGGCCGCCAAAGCCAGGTGTGGTGGCATACATCTATAATCCCAGTCCTAGGGAGGCTGAAAACAGGAGGATCACTGTGACTCAGAGCTGCATAGTGTGACCTTGTACCAAATGCATTAATACAAAATTTAAAGAAATGAAGATGTGTTATATACATGTAGCAGCTCCACACAAGGAGTATACACATTATGTGCTACATATATGTACTATTAAGATACTCTTTTCAAAGATCAATGAAATGAATTTAAAGTAAAATCGGTCTGCCTAGTTGTTTTTCTAGTTCAACTGACCCAGCAGGGAAAAACAGGCAAAAAAGAAAAAACTTAACATTGATCAGGCCCTGAAGTTTTGGTGAAGACTGAAAGTAGAGATGGATAATGTTAGAGTTCAGGCAAGGGAGTGATTACAATAATAGGCCATAAAGTTTAAATGGGTTAAACAAAGAAGTGTGAATATGAGGGTGATGAAGGACAGGAAAGATGGTCGGATTGGAGGGTGGTACACATTACTAGAGGCAGAGAAACTGGAATTTGGATGCTAGTGAAATGGAATTGGTGATACATGGACAGCAAAATACTTAAGCTGAGCTGACAGGTATGTTTCAGGTCTGGCTAAAGGGAGGAAAGGGAAGGAAGGAAGGAGGGAAAAAAGAAAGAAGGAAGGAAGAAGGAAAGGAGGGATGGAGGGACAGAAGGACAGAGGGAAGGGAAGGAAAGAAAAAAGAAAGAAAGAAAGAAAGAAAGAAAGAAAGAAAGAAAGAGAGAGAGAGAGAAAGAAAAAGGATGGAGGGAAGGAAGGAAGGAAGAGAGAGAGAGAGAGAAGAGAAGGGAAGGGAAGGGAAGAGAAGAGAAGAGGGAAGGATGGAGGGAGGAAGGGAGGGAGGGAGGAAAAAAGGAAGGGTAAGCCCAGGTGCAGCACAGTCTACAGATGGGGTAGGACCTTATCTATCTTCTGAATGCTTCTATATCTTGGCAGGAAATCAGGAACAAAGTCAGCAGCTAAGAGTGAACAGGACAGAGAAGTACTGGAGTTTTATAAAGCCAAGAAAATACAATACACTTTGGATTGGATGGCCTGATGGCATAGCACAGTCAGGGGATGTTAAAAAAAAAAAAAAAAAGCCTAAACTTAAGGCCATAAACTGGAAGAGAGATAGATCTAAGCCTCAGTCAGAGGATTTTACAAGGTAGATCAGGGAGGTAAAAGTCACTCTGGGAGAAGAGACAGAGGATATAGGTGTGTTGCAGGTGACTGGCTGGGAGACCCGAGGACCAGAGGGCAGTGCCAGTTGTGGAGATGCAGATGATATGAAAAGAAAATTAACCATGGCGACGAGATCGGTGCTGCCTGTGGAGGATAGGAGGCAGGACGGAAGGCATCGTGATGGTGGTCTTGATCTCCTCGGGGCCGATAGTATCATTAGTATCCTTGACACATAATGGATTAAATATATCTTTAATAAACAAAGATACATAAAAGCCAAGAACTAAAGGATTGTTTAGTCATTTCAAACATCTCTGGGCACTTTCTCTTGTGTGTCTGCCAGGTTCTCTTAGAAACAATTTCTGGCAGGACAGCATGTGCCTGGAGTTTATTAGGGAGCTACAGGGGACCAACACCTGTATGGGGGTGAGAGCAGCAGGACGGGACGGTGGAAGAGTGGAAGCTGGAGGCACCTGTGCCTTCGGCCTCATCAGGCTCTCTGGGAGCTCTTAGCTGGGCTGGTCTTCAAGGCTCTGTGTTGTGTTAGGGTACTGAGTCGCTGTCATGGATAGCAGCACCCCCTGTCAGGGGGCGGTGGACCATCAGCAGGCAACGTTGGCAAGTGGGGAAATGAGCCCTCAGGCTAACATGGGCCAGGTCTGGGCAGGATACACTGCTTCTCACGCTGGGTATGTGGGGACTGCACAGAGAAGTTCATAGGAAAGCACAAGTTGTGGGGCTCAGCATCCTACTTCACCCTTGCCTTTCCTCACTTTCTGCCTCTAGAGCAGCTTCTAAGAATGCACATCCATCCAGGACAGAGAAACGGCCCTCAGAAGTGACTTGCCTTAATCTCTGAGGATCTTCTCTCTCAGAGCCCGGGGAAGCCCCTTTGAGGAAGTTACTCCCTCCTTCCAACCTGAGTCCAGCCTCGTTACCCTTCACTTGCCCGCTCAGCTATGGATCACTCATCTCTTCCTTCAACATCATGATACTCTTTCCTGGAGGGAGCCACCCCACCTCAGGGAACTGCTGCAGCAGCTCCTGTCACCACTTTAGGGAGTGTTCTATGAGAGGAGTGAAATGGCCTGACAATCATGATCAAGGCCCCTTTCCTTTTAAGTGAGGCATCCCCGTGGGGACTGTACAGATCTTTTTCTCAGGAAAATTTCCGCAGACTACTTGGCTTCCTCTTTGAAGAACAACATAATTATGGAAAAGAGCAGAGAACATCATGCAGATTAAAATCACAGGCCTTCAGCCTTATGCAAACCTTGGTACTGAATTGAAGAGCATTCAGGTGCCCTTTAGCTCACCTTCCAGTGTGAGACTTTTCAAACGTTTTCCAATAAGGCGTATTCACTGACCCTTCTTTCTTTCATTTAACCACTTTCCTTCCCTGCCTCATAGAAGGGAACTCATTCGGTTTCCTTCTTATCTGTTTATTTTTCTCCAAGAACACTCCTCCACTGAGTTGCTCTGATATCTTTCTTTAAATCGAGAATAGCACACTTGAGTCTCTGTTGAGATATATTTAAAAAGAAATGCTGCTGGTCTTTCAGAATGGTCCAAGTGTCTATCACTGCTTCCATCATTCACAAGCTCTTTGGACAGAATGAGATCAAGTTTTGTATCTTCAGGTTTCTCTGTTCTTCTCTGGCCATTTCCTTGCCTCTCTTCAGCCACCACCACGCACGTCCAAACTGCCAGGGGCAATCCTGGGGGCGGAGCACACACCTCCCAATCCTAGCTGGGAAACAGTCTGGAGAACACTGTCTGCTCCTTAGTTTCGCCCAGCAGTACATTTGGCTCAATGCCTGTTTAGTCACCCTGCTTGCTCAGCGAAAGCATGCAGGTGCGAAGGATTTTAATGATCAAATTTAAGAAAGTGGTTTCAGGACAGTGCTTGGAAATGAAGACATCTTTTCTGGCACATACTACGGATGCACAGTTAAGGTCATTTCTAAGGCACTTGTGCCAAGTTATTTGTTTCACTTGGTGACAGGATAAGAAAGGATGACATAAAGCAATGAAAAGGCATCCCATCCAACAACCAAGGTGCCAACCCACCCAGCAGGAACTGAGAAAAGTTGCCATTCTGCCTGTCAGACATAACCTTTTCTTCAAAATCATGTAATTTTCAGAAAAGATAGAGTTCCCTTGTTTCTAACTGTTCTAAAAAATAGAGTGCAAAGGACCAATATTTTAAGTAAGAAAGTATTTTATTTCCATGACACAATCCTCATTGCTACTAAATAGTGCAGCTCCTCATGCAGTCATCTTCGCTTTTCTATAGAACCTCTGACTCCATTACCTCTCCGACTGCTCACTCCAGGGGACCATTCAGTGGCAGTTCTGTAGGATAAACTCAACCAAAGCAACGGTCCACAGCCTCCCCATCTACCTCCATGAAGCCATTTAATGGCAAGAATTATCCACTGAAGGACCAAATCAGCAACTGCCTGCCAGCCCAGAATGAAACATCTTTCTAACACCATGGATCGCTTTCCCACAAGGGATAACACTTTTTTTATTATTTCCTCAGTAAATCACTGTCATCAAGTCATTCAGGCTCAGAGTCAGAGGCCCGAAGTTCTACTCTTGAAACTTCAAGAATACAGCTGCACCATATGGATTCATAGGGACAAACAGGAAAAAAGGAAGACCCATTACCTAGGAAACTTTTAGCAAATTGGAACTTTGGCTCAGATATAAAATTGGAGTTGTGAACTTATTAAGAACTTTCTCTTCCCTCTCTCAGCCTACATAATTTCTATTGCTGTGTCTTCCAAGGTCTGAAAGATATGTCCTTCAAAGACACAGCCATCCAATTCATGTAGCTTAACTAGGACAGACTTCTCATTTTCCATGTGCTCAATTGACTAGCAATTCCATGTAGAAAATGCTGCTTGTTTTAACTAGAATGTATAGAATCTACCCTTGCAGAAATATGTGTATCCTGTCAGTCATCAAATCCAGTTAAAGAACACAAGGAGAAAGGCTTTTGTACATTTTTGGTAAATAATATTTGGTGGTTTTATCTATACTAAATGTCAAGAGATAAGATGACCTCTGTATAAAATGCATCATGGTAAGCCTGGATTCTGCGATGCTTTAAACCTATCCATTTTGGAAAATATAAAATAAAAACAATTAAAACCTAGAAGTAACTATCTAGTTCCATCTCTTTTATTTATAGACAAATAAACTGAGAGCTGAGAAGTTATAAAGGGAAGTTTATAACTACTTTATAATACTTCCCAGGATAAATATAGTAGTAAACAGCCCTGCTCTCCACCTACGTCATTTGAAACTTGACCCAGAGAGAAGGCAGTGACAAACCACAAAATTCTCTCCCAGTCTCTTCACTCAGTATCCCACGAGTTTTATAGTGTGTGCCTAAGAAGGAACAGTATTTATTTCTCATCAAGTAGTATTGTGACAGGAATCCATGAGATGAGAATTAATATTCTATTAGAGAGTAAAGATAATGGCCTCAAACGGAGTCAGAAAACTGAAAATGGAGTCTGCTGAGCCCCTGCTCTCCACGGATCCTTCAAAAACATCTTCCAGGCCTCCTTCAGTTGTTCAGGACCTCCCCAGAACAGGATCAAGCAGGCTACTGGATCAAGCGCCCTGCATGAACACTGCATAGACTGGACCCTAACAAGAAGTCTGCTGGAGTGTAGAAGTTATAGTCTACAAAATGGTCCAAGTTCCCCTCTAAACCTTTTTAAACCTCTTAGGCAAAAAAAATAAAAATTCTTACGCATTTTACTGGAAACACCCCCGCCCCACCAACCCCAGACACCGAGATGTTTAATTTCTTACCTTTGTGTCTTACTTTGTTGCCTCCATACCTTTTGAATAAATTTACTTATATGGCACCCCCTCAGTCCACAGTTTAATTATTTGTCTCTGTGGAACATTACCCTAGTATTACAGCATCAATATCATAAAATAGCCTGATTTGAAAAGGAGCAATAGGTGGCAGATGAAGATTAAGTTTACTACACAAGTTGCTTACTTGGAGATCTGAACTAACTAGAGAATCTTCATATCCAGACGTCTGAAGAAAATCACATCAATAACAGTGAGGACTCTCAGTTTGAAGAGGAGAATCAGAAACCCAGATCTATACTGTCTTTTGGGGTTTTTTGTTTGTTGTTTTGTTTGTTTGTTTGTTTGTTTTGTGAAAATAATTTGTAAAATGTCTTATGTTTAAGAAACATCAGTTGAACATATTTTCTATAATTAGTCAACAGAAGGGCCAGCCAGATAGTTTAGCGGACTAAAGCACCTGCTTAGACAGAGCACAGAAGCCAGGTTTTGATCCCAGTGTGCCGTGTGGGCCCCGCCCCCAGTGCACACTGAGATGATGATTTAGACTGGGCATGGAGCATGCGCCTGTAATCCCAGCACTTGGGAGGCTGTAAACAGGTGAATCATTACATGACTGATCTATGTAGTGAGACCCTGTAGACCCTGTACCAAATATATAAAAATGTCATTATAAGTTTCATACCCTTTGCAATTTATTTTCTGTTGTCCCGTTCATTTGATTTAGTAAAAAAGCCAAGATAAATGGATGTGTTAGAATTTTTCTCATTTACATGTTTGCCAAGTCTAAGTTATTTGGAAATATGAGGTTTCCTAAAAAGGAAGAGATTGAAATCAGCTTTTTCATCTGGGAAACTCACTTGAATGCAAATGGAATCTTAAAGTCAGTTCCTTACATAGGAAAATCCTTTCTCACTAGTAGGCCTTCCAGTTGTAATTATTGAAAAATGAATTACTATGTCTACTACTTTGCCAAGAAACTATTTTAAACTACTTTGCTAAGAAATGGAATAGTAAAAATAACTACAGCTCACCTCCTACAAATAATGGATATAAAAATACAATATTTTTAGTGACCTAATCATAAGTGGCACTTGAAATTATATCAGTGAAATGATGAAATGTTAAGTTCCTCAAATTGTCAAGACACAATTGAAAAAAAAAATGAGATTAAGAAAAAAGGTAGATTATATTTGGGACAGACAGTGTTCAGAGATGACGGTCAGTCTCTTTTGATTTTTACCACAAAGGATCTTTTTCTCTTTTAAGCGAAGGATGTTCATATAAGCAAAGAAAAAGCATAAAAATTGAAATTTACATCCTGTAAAAAAAAGTGAGGGGAAATTAAATTTTGCTGTAGGAAATCTTAACTAGCTTAGTTGATGCCAAACAATTATTATTTCTTCAAAAACTAGATAAAGTTCCAGGTGAACTGTAAAATAAAAAAAATAAAATAGAGATCATAAAATTTCCCTATTCTCATTGTCTTTTTCATAATAATAATTAAAAAATGAAGCTGTGCATTTAACAGGGAAAGATAGAAAAACTTAAACAGTGGGAATATTTTTAAGAAACAATTGCTGTAACTATAACCTCAATGGAACGTGAATATGAGTTAGAAAGCCTTAATGAACTAAACAGGCTTCAATTATTCTTTGAGATTTTCATTTTTCTAAAACCTTACGGAAGTACAGTTTTAGACAGAGATTAAGCTAGAAGGGGTCCAAGATAGAGTGTTTTACTTTTTCCCCATCAACTTCATTTCTACTTCATCAAAGTTCAGATCTACATACTTTTTCAGTATTGGAAAGGACAACTTCTTTCTTTCAGAAAATCCTATGGCTTTAGTGCTTGTCTAAAATGGATTCAGCAGTTTCTAATAGCTTTTCAATGGTGGTTTCTTATTAAGACATTTGGAAGATTTCCCCCCAAAATTAGGAACTGTAAAGATCTTTTCTATGCACCAAGAAAAGGAGAAGAAAATGTTCTACCAAGCTGCTCCATGCTTGTGTGGACTATCTAAGTTATGTATTTTGACATCAGTATTTACATTCTGAAAGTTAACCTGATTCAGAAAAAAATTTACTATTTTTATACTTCATATAGAAATTTTTATCTAAAAAGATTCTTTTCATTTTGGTGGAATTGGTTGGCAACATTCAAATTAAAATCAACATTTAGTGGTTCCTTAGAGGAAAAGGATACATGGGTAGATTGGCAATGCATCCTATCAGATAATGGCACAATGTAAGCTATAAAAGGCAGGTGTTCACTGTGGACTCTTCTCAATTTTACTGCATAATTCTCATAATTAAATTCTGAGAAAAAAATTCATGTTAAAATGAATAACCCTTCTGAACACTACGAACAGCTCCCCCCCCCCCCCGCCAAGAATAAAAAAAATCAACAGTAACAAAAAGGGTTATTTCTGCAGCTTAAAGTCAAACCAAGAAGCAAAGAACTTTCACACAGTACTATGATGGGTAGAACAGTTGGGCCCAAAATGAAGAATTTGGCGGACATTGGAAATCAGTAAACAGACTAAATAGGTATGGAGACTCGGTATTATGCATTTTAAAAATATACAACCTATTTGCAAAAGCCTGCACCCTGGAGACAGACTAGGTGCTCAGAAGATTTCATGAAGTCTGACTCAGAAAGAAAGTAGACAGGTACAGAGAAACTCAAAGCAGAAGGATCCAGGACTCTTCTTTCCCCAGTACCTCCATCCCCAAATCTCATTCTGTCCTTTTTACACAAAAGTAAAGTCTCTATCCATTGAAAGCATCTAGCAAGAAGCACAAGGTTCAGCAGACTGCAGAAAAAGAAGACCACAAGCTCTAGAAGCTAGCTGGCGTGGACAAATGTGCCTACAAGTGGAGAGGAGCGAGTCTACTCTACCTCAACTACAAGTTCTCCCAAACAGCCTAAGACCCAGATGGACAGGAGAAACAGCAGAAGCAGAGTTGTACTCTCTGATCCTAGAGCTGTTCTCTGCCTGGTTTTTCGTCTTTTTCCCATCTACAGCAGAGCAGAAGGGAAAAGTACTTTTGTAGATAGGGAAAAATTTAGACTCTGTGTGTTACTAGTTGCAGATAACTACTAAACAGCTGTTCTCCATATTTGGACCTCCAGGTAACAAAAAATGCTTTTATTTATAAGGGTTATTTTTCAATATTTACATTAGAAATTAAAATGGATCATAAAAAGTGAATAAGTCATGTAAAAGATAGTTATGCACTAACTTCTTTTTATAGATTTTTTAGTTGTGACTTTTTATTATTACATGTTGCAGTACATAATGATTTCATTGCTTGTACAGGGCTGGTGGGCAAACAGGACACACCTGCATTCTTTCTGTGTGCCCTTCCCATCCACATGCTCTCCACTTTCACTTCTATTGGTTTTCTTCGAAGTCCAAAAGTTCTATCTCCCTAGTTCTTATTATCTGTTTCTCATTTTGTTCTTTATTTATATTTTGCATTTCTCATGTAAGAGAATTTATAAGATAATGAAGTTTGTGTAGCTGATATATCTCATTTAACATTATGGTCTCAAAGTGCGCCCATTTCCTTCAAGCGACTCAAGTTTACCTTTCTGTACAGGAGAGTAGTACTCCACTATATGTAAATATCATGTTTTCTTTAGCCATCCATCTGCTGAGAGGCCTGGCTGCTACCAATGTTTACCTACCTTGAACTGTGCTGCTATACACAGGCATATGCCTCTAAACAATAAACCCACTACATGGTAATATAAATAAAATGGTTTAATGTAATATGTAGTCTCTAGAAAATAACATTGTTCACTTGCAAAAGAAAGAGTGTAAATGCCAGACAGATAGCTCATTATCTTAAGCACCTTCCTGGTGAACACAAAGTCCTCAGTTCAATCCCTGGTACCACAAAGAAGAAAGAAATGAAAGAAAAAAAGAAAGAAAGAAAGAAAGAAAGAAAGAAAGAAAGAAAGAAAGAAAGAAAGAAAGAAAGAAAGAAGGAAGGAAAATAGAGAATAGAGAAAAAAGCATCTATCATAATATAATTATAAAGTGAGTTTTAACTTGGTGTCCCCTTGAGAGGATCTTATAGCCCTATTTCAACCTTACACACAGTTTGAGAACTACTGACATAGAGGCAGTGGCTAAGATAGGAGAATATCCACCATCAAATACGCACTCAGATTTAGGCATCTTAACAGATGTGGTAAATAGTGAGCTTCCAAGAGAGATGTGTGGTATATTTATTTTATATATACTACTCAATGTGACAAAGACAGAGAAATTTTGAAATAGTAGGTGGATTATTCCCAGGAATTGTGTCTTAAATCTTGCTCTTTCCTTTGGAGACCTTAAACATCAATTTTAACAGTTGAGAGGCATGGAGCCGCAGCTACAAATGATTTGCTTGAGATTCCTCCAGGACCTTGATATGGACAAATAAGTCTCCAGCAGCTGAAAGACTGACTGGTCTTCAGCGAGTGCCAGATGCCTTGGCCTGGGCTGCCCCTCTGTGGGGTCTCACTGTGCCCACAATAATCCCCATATACATGAGAAACCAGGTTACCATTCCCTTGTTCACGATAGTAAACTCCTGGTCACTTTCAAATCCAAACAAAACTAGATTTAATAATCTTTCAGCATTTCCACAACTTATTTCTTTGTTTAAGAAAGAAAAAAATGAGCCATGAGCAGGGGGTTAATCTTTCAAAATTTCAGATAACTAAAATTGGCTCAAACAGGAGCAATACAAAGGCCATTTTGGACCATCATTAACCACAATTCAATTAATTGTCTCGTATGCCTCAGTATTCAAAGATACCTCGGCTCCCAACTCAGTCTTCCATGTTGAAACTAGAAGGGCATTTATTTGTGCAATACTTCCTTTTGTGCTCCACTAAAACAATGAAAAGTTCTTAGGTTGTACATGATTGGAGTTTCAACCTGAAAAGCAAGTTGTTCAACAGTAAGGGATGTGCTGCATATCTCCTAAACGTCTCCTCTGTAGATCTACATAGTGTTCTTACACTAGTAACCCAAGAGAGAAAGGGATCTATGAGAGGAGCTCAGTAGTAGAGCACTGCCCAACATGCGGAAGGCCCTGGCTTCCATCCCCAGTGAATGAATGAATGAATGAGTGAATGAATGAATGAATGAGTGAGTGAATGAATAAATAAATAAATAAATAAATGGCTCAATTTATGTTTTTCCTATTCCTCAGAAGTATTAACCTGAGCCCTAGTTTCCCATTCATTTATTCAGACAAATATTCAACACAACAGTGGTATGTGTGAGATGTGAGAGACACATAGCTCTCATGCAACTTCACGCATTTATTCACAGTAGCAGGGAGTTCCTGCTAAAGCTGTGTGATCTTAATAACCTACTACATCTGCTACACTCAAAACCACAGAGCTTCACCACCCCTCTCCTATAAAGTCCTAGAAAGAGCCTCGCTGGGCTCACTCAAATTCTGTTCCCTTCCGTGTACTTCCAACCCAGGCAACTGCCATGCTGCCCTATCTCCAAATTCTCCCTCCAAACTCCCTGAAATTTACAGCAAGCTCATCTCCTCAGGCCTGCTTGGATCAGTTGTATCCACAGAGCAGCCCTGAACCATGCTGCACTATATCCCCGGGGATGCATTCTGAGTTATATGAGTGTTAAATTTCAGATTTTGATAAAGTTTTGGAATTGGATTTTGTGCTTTTGCATCCACATAGAAAGTCATAATTTTCCTCTTATTTGTTAATACAAGAATAAGTTTTTTTAAGGCTGGGATGGAAACAAGAGCCTCAAGCAAAATAGGCAGGTATTCTCTACCTCGGAACAACCCACTCAGTTCAATAAATATTCATGTTATAAAAATATTTCGGTACCCTGGCCCCCAATTACTCAAATCTATTTTCTCTTCTGCTCTTCTCCTACTTCACCCACACACTTGCCTCCATGATCATAGTGCATGTCTTGTCATTCCCAAAAGCCAAGACCTTTGTCATCTCCACTTGAAGCTTCACACTTTCCGATCCCATTTTTATTTCTACTTTATTCGATTTCTCTAATGTTTCTTTGACTTCAGCCAGCCACACAACCCATCAGCTCCTCTTCTCACTGCAAATCAGTCCCCTCATGTCATTGCTCCCGACTATCCTACTATCCATATTCTCACCCTCTTGTATACACCCACCCTTTTACTTCCTTATCAAAGCTTTACTCTTGGTCAACTCTTGCTCTCTGCCCAGTCTGTACCTGAACTCGCTGATTAATAAATAAATAAATAAATAAATAAATAAATAAATAAATAAATGGTGCTACCTGGTCTTCAGGTAATTCTTGGTGTCCCACCTGAAGTAGAATTCAGTGCCACCTAGTACCACTATTCTCCTCACTGGGTCCTTCTACTACTCTCTTAGGTATTATGTACCTCATCTGTCCTTAAATCTCCAAATCTCCTCTCCTACTTAGTCTTAACACCTATCTTTTTGGGAAATGAGACTAATTAGAAGGGAATTTCCACTCTTCCTCTGCTACATAAGCCACGCCATCTATACTCAGGCCCTAAGGTTCATTTCCTGTTACTAAGGTTCTTAGAGCTCAGAGGTCCCTTCTCCAATTTCGGTCAATCCTTGAGTTTCAGGAGTTGGATGCTAACCTCCCTACCCCACCATCTCTGAAACATAATTTTAGTTGCTGATTTCTGTTTTTCTCACAGACTTCAGCTTTCTCTGCATCATTTCAGCCAGAAAATGTTCACTCTGTACTATCTGCCCTTATTGAAAACAAATTATTTCTACAACTCACATTTCTAAGTGCTTCTCCACTTCTGAGAAATAATTTACAGAGAACTTCTTACTTTACATTTTATTTTATAAAGTCATAAGCATCTTTGAGTATAATATATTAACAGCTAGATGTTAGGTTCTTATTTTAAAAATTGCTCCCATGTTTTAATCCTCCCTTTTTAAAATCTGTTCCAATGAAGGGTTTTTTTTCTGATAAAGTTTTATCTCCATTTCTCCAATGAAAAATCTCTTATCAGTGTCACAGTGTTGACCTCTACAATGCGAAGAAAAAGGATCAGTTCCAGTCCCTATCTTTTTCCAAGAATAAAAGGACATTGCAGCATTAATATCTCATTTCTTACTCTTCTTGGCTATATGCCTATAAAATAATCATGTAATTATTTTAAACAAGAAATAGCCTTTTACTACATGTAAGTTTTCAAAATATATTGAAAATATGTTTTTATAGTTCTATCTGTCTATCTGTCTGTGTGTGTGCATGTGTGTGTGTGTATGCGCGTGCACATGTGTGTGTGTATGTGTGTGTATGATTTCTTCCAGCAGCTCCACTTTACCATTTGTGTCATTTTACTTTTCCTGAGGAAATTTTTTAGTATGTCTTGTGATTTGGGATTCCTAGCAAAAATAATTTGTTCTGCTTTCATTTGTTTGAAAATATCTTTCTTCCATATTTATTTTAAGAAACATTTTTGCAGAATATAGATCTATATCTGGAGAATTTATTCTTCACCAAAGATACTATTGTTGTTTGCTCACTCATATTGATGAGAAAGAGTTAGCCACCACTTTTAGTGTATCTTTTCTGTGGACAGAAAACTGCTTTTAAGTTTTTACAAGTTGTATTTCGATTTTAGATGTTTGATTCCTGTGTAAAGTGAGTTGGCAGGTGTATTTTTGTATTCTGGTGTACCCTATAGGGATTTAACTCATCATATTTGTGCTGCTTAGAGTTCAAATAGCTCATTTAGATTTAGGCTGTCATTAATTACCAAATATGGAAACATTTTAGATAACGGCTCTTCTGATATTCTTCTACCCATTCTCTTTCTTTACTTTTCCAAGAACTCCAGTTACACATTAATTCAGTGCCTCATATTTACCTATGAGTCAGTATTGTTTTCACACTTTTTCCATAACTTTTTTGTTTAATTTGATGGATGGCTTCCATTGGCCTGCTCACAAATCCATTTATCTTTTTTTCAGTTGTAGCTGATCTGTTGTCAAGTTTACCCAGAGAATTTTCATACTTTTTTTTATTCCAATTTCAGGATTTTCACTTGAAACTTTTTCAGTCTTCAAAGTTTACTTCTGATGTAAATTTTATTATACGTTCTCTTATTATATTCATTTCTGTACAGCTTCTTTAAGCTTTGATGTTGTCTTCAACCTCCAGCACAGACTCTTCAGCCTGGCAGTGCAGACCCTTCAGCCTCTTGATACAGACTCACAGAACACGACACAGAGCTCCAGGCCTTCAGCAGGATCCTTTGGGTCTCAGCATGGTGCGAGACCATTTGTACTCTTCCACATCTGACTCTGTGGGTGGCCACTGAAAATTCTTTATTTGGGGGTGGTCTACAGGATGTTCAGGGTCTCACTACTAGATTTGACTTGTAGTGGTTCACTTGTTTACTGCCTCCCAAGAGCTAGAATTACAGGTGCAGCCACCACGTCCAGCCTCAGTTGTCATCCCAGTGCACCCCAGGGAAGGCCTGGAGATCGAACCCCCCAGCCTGCACCGGCTTGCAGGCACTTCAGTCTGCCAAGCTATCTGGCAAGCCCTAAACAGACTTTCTTTTAAGAGCACTTATTAGTTTGCAGAAAAGCCAAGTCAATGGTGCAGCGACCTCCCGTATATCTGAGTCCCTGAGGGATGCACTTCCATCCCCAGTATCAGCAACTCAAATCACAGTGATACATTTATTGTTATCATGAACCTAAATGAGCATATCATTAACACCACCTCAAATCCAGTTTCCACTAAGGTTCAACTGGTGCTGTAAATCTATGGTTTTGTACAGATACATAATAGCACATATCCACTCCTGTTGTAGAATACAAAGTATTTCCATTGTTCTAGATATCCTCCATGCTCTGTCTCCTCATGCTGGTCTCCCTCTATCCCCTTAAGAACTTCTAGCCTTTTCGCTGTTTCCATAATTTCTATTTTCCTTTGTTATGTTACCAATGCCGCTTAGGAAGAAAAAAAATCCTACACAAAATAGTTACTTAATGGTGAAGATTCTTTAAGAGAGTATAGAGCTGTCAATATAAAAAATTCAAAACATTTTTACATGGTCTATCAAAAGTCCCGGTGCTTTTCTTTAGGCTGAGAATGAGCATTATTCTCTTATAGTCTCTAAATGTTAAACTTGCTCAAATGTCAGACATTTGTTCTATATACAGAAATATACTTACTCTTTTGTCTCCGTAGCTTCTGAATCCATAGATTCAATCACCTGCCAGTTGAAGTCATTTGGGGATGAAAACTGGTTCTATACTGATCATGTACCCTTTTATCATCATTTTTGCCTGAACAATATAGTATAACAACTATTTATATGGCATTCATACTGTGTTAAGCAGTATGAACAACACAGAAATGATTTGGAGTATACATAAGAAAGAAAAAAGTTATATGCAATCGTCACACTATTTTATATGAGGAAATTAAGCTTGTTCTCATGTTCATGAGAGTTCTAAAATCAAACCCCTATAGATTGCAAGAGACAGTGATACCCTTTTGCCATTACCCACTTAGGAAGTCTCATCTTTAAAAATTCAGTTCTTTTGCATCTATGTATAGTTTATATTAAAAAATACGCTGTTGACACAGTATTATTAAGTTCTGTTTTCATAAGGAATACAGGTGTTGCCTGCTCCCTTACATTTTCACCTAAAGTAGAAACCAATATTTCTTAATGATGAGCTAAAATTCAGGATGGGGAAGATGATGTACAATTTACTCCTTGTAGCCCCATAAAATGACCAAGTGTGATTCAATAATAATAGCCATTTGCACAAAGGGAGAAAAATGACATAAGATTCTCTTTCCAGAAAAATATATAAAGGCATAAATGCTGCCTTGCATTGTAGTAATTGAAAAATGTCTTCATCACTGCTGCTGACACTGGAAATTCCATATCATCTGTCTAACATAGACACCTCTATTGTTAAGTATTAAAATACCATTTGCTATAAATGGAGTTGGTTATAGACAGCAGCTGTTTATAATCAAACTTTCATAAGGATTTCTGGATAGTGAACTGAAAATAATTGCAGACATACAATGAGTAGAATGGGCTGTAAAAATTTATGATCCATCTTGATCAAAATTTTCTTTCCTTAGCCTGCATTAGCATCATATGTTTAATATAAATGCAGTACTGTCATCAGTCTATCAACATATTTTACAAATAGGTCTGGATGCTTCGTGATTTAGAAGTACTCCTCCTAGAGAGTGGCTTCTGAAGTGATGTACCACTGTTAAAACAAAGTGTTCCACGCTGCTGAATAGAGCTATGAATAACTGGTTTTCTCTGTGCATTGGGTTGCTGGATTAGGATATAAAAATATTTTAAGGCATCAGGTGCCTGGCAGTCTGCTTTCTTGCCTTGAAAAACAAAGGTTCAAAGTGAAAGCCAGCCACAAAGTGCAACCTCCCTCAGCAAACATAGACGTAAGTTTTAGCCGTTGGTATTAATGAAGACTTCTTCAGCGACACCAATGTGTACTGGATAAGTTATTCTCATAATTCTTTCTGTGACTTCTTTTAAGGAACTTTGCTAGCATTTGGGAGAAATAAATTCTGTATATTCTAGGAATATTGATCTTCTAAGAAGAACTAGACGAAAAGAACAAGCAATCCTAAGATACCATCATTTGAGAAGGAAATTCTTGGTCTAATAAAAAAGAGAAAAAAAAAATCAGTGAAAGGAAAGTAAACTCTTAATTCCATACTTTTGTTGTTTATCAAATTGAGGTTCTTTTCCTTAACTGTCAGTCAACAACTTTGCACCCCAAACCAGGTACACAGCCCTCTTCTCAGCCTACTGGCGTGGTAGGCACTAGGTGAGGAATTACAGAGTATGGATTCTGGCCATTGCTCTGAGTTGCCTTGGACTCATTCCTCACTCTGTGAAGTACTCAGAAACATCTGAATGCCATGCATACTGACAACTCTGTCAGATGTTTTCTCCTAAAGAAAACTCAAAATACTTTTTAAGTGAATGGAGTATTGTCTAGAGAACTGTCTTAAAGGATACTTCATTTCAAGGATACAAAGACATTTAAGACTTCTCACCTGGAACAGCTTCTGAAGACATTGGCATTGCACTCCATTCCGTTGCAGCAATAGGGAAGCACAATTTTCCAGAGTAGTAGATTTGATTCTTGAGAATTTATGCAGCAGAAATCTGTCATTTGTTTAGAAATATACTTCAGTTGAAGACTTGCAGGTGTAAAGATGTGGTATGCATGGTCTGCTACAACTGAGTGAAGTATATTTTCACTTGTGATACACAGACAGTAACATCCCCCATGGTGTTGCATTCTAGAGTATAATTACACCTTACTCCAAGCAATATACTGAATATTTTCTGCTAGACTTGGTGTCATTTTTCTCAGCACTTTCTTTTTACTTGTGGGCAATATGATAAACTGAATACTCCTCTAATGTTTATATATATACTAAATCCCCAGTGTGATACTACGTGGAGGTAAAGCACCTGGGAGATAACAAGGTCATGGACTGGAGTTCTCACAAATAATATTAGTGCCCTTCAAATGAGATCAGAAGGCCACATAAGAGAGGAGAAACCACACCCCCTGGCCTCTGTGCCACCACAGGAATCTTATTATGGAAGAACACAGGTACCTGTCCCATCCCCTTACACCTCAGGATAGAAAGCCAGATCAGAAAGTGCCCAAAATTGGCAACAGGCTCATCTGGAAGAGCACAGGGCAGATCTACATAAACAAAGGGAAACACTGCATACAAGCTCCTAAATTTTTGTTTGAATCAGTTGTGTAACAATAGACTTTGTTCCTATGGTCTAAATTTTAAAATCAATAGTTATCATGGTTTTTCAGTTTCTAAATTGTACTTGATGCTATCATTATTGCTATTTGTATTACTGTACCTAGGATATCATATCTGTAGAAATGAGTTGTTCTCTCTTGTGTAGCAATATTGGGAAGCTCCAGGGTAATCACAAAACTCTACCATAAGACTTTTAGATTTACTAATTCAGTAGCACAGCTGGATAGTGTGTCAACACTCAAAAATCAATAGCATTCCTGTACAAAAATGACAAACTCACCAGGAGAGAAATTTAAGGCAAGCATACCCTTCACAATAGCATCCACAATGTGAAATATAACAAAAGAAGTAAAACACCCACACATTGAGAATTACAATAATCTTAAAAAAGAGAAATCAGAGAGGATTTCAGGAAATGCAAAGATATTCCTTGCCTGTGGAAAGGAGGGACAAAGATTGTTAAAATGTCCATACTCCCAAAATTGCTATACAGATTCAATAAAAACAAATAACATACCCCACAGATCTAGAGAAGACATTACTAATATTGATATGGTATCAGAAAAGACCTAAAATAGAAAAAGTAATCCTAGGCAACAACAGGAAGGCAGGAGGCATCACAATCCTTGACTTGAAATTATGCTACAAACCTACTGTAGAAAAATCAACATGGTATTTGGTACTGCCAAAAACAAAAGACCTGATGATCAGTCAAACAGAAGTGCAGACGCAACTATAAACACATTAAACCACCTTATCTTTGACAAAGTAGACAAACATGTTCACTGGAAAAACTACAGTCTCTTAAAAAACAAGTACTTGAAAATTTGTTTTTCACATGCCAAAGGCTAAAACTAGACCCACGCCTATCATGAGTCCTAAGCTAATATCAAAATTGACCAAAGGTCTAAATATTAAAACAGAAACATGAAATCTCCTGGAAGAAAAAGTAGGTAGAAATCTTGAAGGCACAGGTATAGGAAGAGACTTCCTAAACAAGAAAAAAACTGCACTGATACCTCAATTTACCAAATAGTTTTTGCATATCATAAGAAATCACCAACAGAGTAAAAAAAACAAAACTCATGAATTGAGTAAAAAAATATTGAGCTCGCTGGCCTTCACACAAAGCACTTCTGTGTGGAACATATAAATAATTTTTTTAAAAACAGGCCCCCACAAAACTGGATGTGGTGGTGTGCGCCTGTAACCCTAGCTCTTAGGAGGCTGTAAGTCAGAAGATCACTACAAGTCTGATTCAGTAGTGAGACCTTGAACACCCTGTAAACCCTTCCCTAAAATACAAAACAAAACAAAAAAAGGCCCCCACAATTCAAAGACCCAACTGAAAAATGGGTATCTGAAATGAATACACCCTCCTCAAAGGAAGAAATACAAATGACAAATAAATATATGAAAAAAATGTTCAACACCATTGATGAAATTACAACACTGAGATTCCATTTTACCACAGAAAGAATAGCTATCATCAATAAATCAACGAATAATGAGCTAGTGGGGTTTTGCGGGAAAAGAAACTCTTTTTCACTGTTGGTGTGAATGTTGACTGGTGAAGCAAGCCACTGTGGAAATCAATGTGGAGATTCCTCAAAGCCTGGAATTAGAGGTCCCATTTAACCCAGCTATTTCCCTCCTGAGTATTTTTCCAAATGAACTGAAGACATCATACCACAGTGATTTATGTACATCCATGTTTATAGTAGTGCAGTGTGTAACAGCTAAATCCTGTAAACAACCAAAAGGTCCATTAGCCAAAGAATAGATAGAAAAGATATAGTACTTTTATACTACGGAATATTAAGCTATGAAAAAAGATAAATCAGATTTCCATTGTAAATAACATGTAGTCTCCCTAGTGTAAGAAAATGAAAAGTAAATAAGATCCAAAAGGCACACTATATATTGCAAAACGGAAAGATTCTCTTCAAAAGGAAAGAATAACTGAGATGAGAAAAATAAAAATAGAAGGAAATATATATATCTATGTCTATCTATCTATAGATAGATACGTAGATAGATAGATAGATAGATAGATAGATAGATAGATAGATAGATAGATAGATAGATATGTTGGCCAAGATAATTGCAATACTAATTTTATCAGTTCATTGAAAAGAATAGTTTGTGCTTGTACTGTTCAATCAATTTTGCATGCCTATATCCTGTAATCTGAGCTATTACCAATATAGCAATATACAATATAACAACCATTGTTAATTTCTTAACACCTTGTTTTGAAGTTCTGTGTCATTGTTTTTCTCTTTAAAATAGAATTTCAAAATAAATAATAGACCACAGAGCTCCTTAACCCCCTTTCACAAAGAAAAACACAGAAAGAAGACAGTCTATGAAAGATGCAGACCCTTCTCAGACACTAAATCTACGAGCATCTTGGTCTGTACCATGTTTATTGTTTCTCGACTAGTCAGCTTATATTATTTTTATAATAGTCTGAAACAACAAAGACACCATAGAACAGACTTATGAACTCACTAATTGGTCATAACCTGTATTTTGAGAAAGCACTAGTCAAGAATAAATCATTTAGACAAAGAAAAATTTAATCCACTTATAATAAAGATTTGAAAGATATTGGCAGTGAAGAGAGGAAGGGAAAAGAAAGACAGAAAGTAAGAAAATTACAAAAGAGATCAGAACTTGAGAAATGGGCAAAGAAAACCTCTATGACAAAATGCTTGAAGACATTTAAAATGAAAGTTAACATTATACTGAAAACTAATGAGAGCCAGAAAGAAATTACCCCATCACTACTACATTACATTAAAGTTTCCTCTTCCATTTTGCTAGGATAGATTTATGATATATAATATCTTCACTGTGAGAAATTGTTACATATACACATCCAATCCTGAGTCTTTTCACTTACCTTGCCCTGTGCTCCCTTCCATTTCCTCCAAACTCTGGTCCCCTTGACATCCCCTCCAAGTCTTTCCCCCTGCATTCTATCATCTAGTTTTTATTTTGTTCCTAAATTATTTATATGTTGAGTTTCTCATATAAGAAACAATGAGATATTTAAACATACATGTATGACTTATTGTACTTAGTATCATGGCCTCAAAGTACGTGGGTTTTCCTATGAATAACTGAAATTTATTCTCCTTTATGGCTAAGTAGTATTCCATTATGTATACATACCATATTTTCTTTATCTATCCATCTATTAATGGACACTGAGGCTGCTCCAAATACTTAATAATTATAATTATGCTACTACAAATTAGGAGATATGTTATCACAGCAATATAAGGTCTTTAACTTTTTCAAGAAGATACCCAGAACAGATACAGCTAGGTTTCTACTTTTAGTTTTCTGAGCAGTTGCCCTACAGATTTCCATAATGCTTTCACTTATTTAGACTGCTCCCAACAACGTAGAAGGCTTCCTTTTTCCCTAGAGCCTCTCCAATATCAACTGGTTTTTTTAAATTTGCTTTCATGGTCATTCTTTCGGGAGTAAGACAGAGTCTCAGTGTTGCTTTGATTGGCATTCTCTATTGGCTGAAGATGCCAGGCCCTTCTCAGTATACTCATTGGCCCTCTGTACTTTTTCTTTCAGGAAATCCCTATTCATTGGAATTGACATTTTTAGATTGGATCTTTTATTTTGGGATGGTCTACCATTCTTGAATTTTAGATATTCTAGACTAGTTCTCCACCAGAGGAGTAGCTGAAAAAAAATTTGCCGTTGTGGGTTGTCTCTCCTCACTTGATTAGTTACTTGTTAAAAAAAAAAAAAAAAAAAAACTTTTTTTCTCAGTGGGACAGGCGCAGAGACACTTCTGGAAGGATTGCCGCCATGGCCACGCAGGGGGAGCCGCAGGTCCAGTTCAAGCTCGTGCTGGTGGGCGACGGCGGCACCGGCAAGACCACGTTCGTTAAATGTCACTTGACGGGCGAGTTCAAGAAGTAGTACGTGGCCACACTGGGCATGGAGGTGCGCCCGCTCATGTTCCACACCAACCCGGGCCGCATCAAGTTCAGCGTGTGGGACACGGCTGGCCAGGAGGAGTTCGGTGGACTGCGCGACGGCTGCTACATCCAGGCACAGTGTGCCAGCATCATGTTTGACGTGGCGTCTAGAGTTAGCTACAAGAACGGACCTAACTGGCATAGAGACCTGGGGCGAGTGTGCAAGATCATCCTCATCGTGTTGCGTGACAACGAAGTGGACATCAAGGACAGAAAAGGGAAGGCAAAGTCCGTTGTCTTTCACCGAAAGCAGAATCTACTACAACTTTGAGAAGCCCTTCCTTTGGCTCTCCAGAAAGCTTAACGGAGACCCGAACTTGGAGGTGTCGCCGGCCCGCTCTCGCCCCACCAGAGGTCGTCATGGACCCAGCCTTGGCCGCGCAGTATAGGCATGATGTAGAGGTTGCTCAGACCACTGCTCTCCTGGATGAGGATGACGACCTGTGAGGAAGTGAAGCAGGCCGGAGTCAGAAGTCTAGTTTTATAGGCAACTGTCCTGTGATGGAAGCGGTGCCGCATGCGTGCCACTTTGTTATCTAGCTGAGCAGACATGTGCTTCATCTTTTGGGATGTGGAAAGAGATGAATGGGTTTTGGAGTGAGTGTGGCAGTTAAACCCTCGTTTTTGGACCTGCATATTTCGCTGTTTGGAATGCAGTTGTTTTCCTTGAGTTTCAAATATAAGACTGCTAGCCGGGCGTGGTGGCGCACGCCTGTAATCCTAGCACTCGGGAGGCTGAGGCAGGAGGATTGGTGCGAGTTCGAGACCAGCCTGGGCTACAAAAGTGAGCTCAGGACCAGCCTCAACTGCATAGCGAGACCCTGTCTCAAAAAGACAAAAAAAAAAAAAAAAAAAAAAAAAAATATATATATATATATATATATATATATATATATATATATATGACTGCTACAGTCACATCACAATATTCGGTGGTGAAATCTTGTTACTGTCATTCCCATTCCTTTTCGTTTAGAATCAGAATAAAGTTGTATTTCAAATATCTCAAAAAAAAAAGCCTTTTTTATTAAATTTAACACAGTCTTGTTTGCCCACTGTTGGTGTTATTTCTTATGTCATTGGAGTTGTGTGAAAAAACTCCTTGTATGTGCAAATGTAAATTTTTTCCAATTATTTTTCCATCAGCGCCAACGTCTCTTTTTTACATTAGTATCTGTTCCATTTTGATTTGACTTTAGTGTGCAGTGAAAGAGAGAGACCTAAATTCGTTCCTCCACATGTGAATAGCCAATTTTCCCAGCACCATGTGGTAGAGATTCTCTTTCCTGAAGCATATATCTTGAACTTCTCTGTCGAAGACAAGATGGATGGAGGTGCCTGGTATTATTCCTGCGCTCTCTGTTTCATTCTATTGGTCTGTATTTGTGCCAGTGCCATGCTGTTTTTAACACTGTAACTTTGTAATATACTTCAAACCCATTTGTGATTCTATCTACTTTATTTTTATTGCATTGGAATTACTTTAATATTCTGGATATCTTCTGGTTCTATATGAATTTTAGGGTTGTCTTTTTCTGGCTCTATAAATAATGCTGTTAGCATTTTCATTGGGATTATATTACATGTATATATCAGTTTTCATAATATAACCATTTGACAATATTTATTTTGCATATCCAGGAACAGGGGATGTATTTTCATTTACCACTATTAAATCTCTTTATTCATAGTACTGAAGGATTTTTAAAGGGTCTTTTACTTCTCTAGTAAAGTTGATTCCTAGGTATTTAATTTTTTGAATCTATCATGTATAGGATTATTTTCTGAGCTTTTTTTCAGAATATTCATTACTGATGCACAGGAATGCTGTTGATTTTTGTGCACTGATTTTATATCCTGCTACATTGTTGAATTTGCTTATTAGTCTCTGCAGTCATCTGATGGAGCAATTTGTTTCTTCAATACAAAGGATCATGTCATTGGCAAATAAAAAAGAAAATTTGGTTCCTTTCTTTCCTATATTTATCCATTTTATTTTTTTGTCATGTCAGCTTGCAGTAGCTAAACTTTCAACTATTACATTGACCAGACATAGTAAGAATGAACAGATTATGTTGTCCCTGATTTTAGAGGAAATGTTTTGTTTTGCCCCATTTAGTATGTGTGGGCTGTAGGCTTGTCATATATGACATTTATCAAGTACAGATAAATTTTTCTATACCTCTTCTCATCTGGGTTTTTATCATGAATGGATGTTGGATTTTGATAAAAAAAAAAATTCCTGTGTCAATTGAAATGACATGTGATTTTTATCCTGGTTTTTGTGCATGGGTTACACTACATTTACTGACTTGCATATGATAAAACGTCATTGCATCCCTGAGATGAAGCTTAACTTGATCATGACATATGATCTTTTGCATTCTGCTTGCCAGTATCTTGTTGAGGATCCTTGCACTTAATTTCATTTAATTTGTTCATTAAAGAGGCTGGTGTATGGTTTCCTTTTTGTGCTAGTACTTTTCTGGTTTGGGAACCAGGATAATGCTAGCTCCCAGGAATGAATTTGATGGTCTTCTTTCCCCTTTAATGTCACAGAAGCGTTTCAGAGGTACTGGCATTACATCTTCTGTGAAGTTCTGGGAGATTTCTGTGGTGAATCTATCAGGTCGCCTGCTTCTCTTCATTGGCAGCATTTTTTACTGCATTTATTTCACTGCCTGTTTGATCTGTTCAGGGGTTTTATGCATTTTATGCATTGATGCCGGTGCAATTTTGATAATTTTGATGTAAATTCTAAATCTCCATTCTTACTAGGTTCTGCAATTTATTAAACTACAAATTTTCAAAACAATTTGCATAATGCTTTGGATTTTGGTGGTATCCTTTGTGATTTCACCCTTAGTCATTTCTAATTACATTCATTGGGTTTTTCAATGTCTTCCTTTTTTAAAGTTTGATTTAGGGTTTATCGATCTTGTTCATCCTTACAACTATTTATTCATTGATGCTTCATATTATTATTATTACTATTATTATTATCATTATTATTAATGTATTTGGTGCAGAGTCTACAAGGTGTTCAGGGTTTCACTATGTAGATTGGATTCATAGTGATTTTTCTGTTCTCAACCTCCCACGCACTGGGATTACAAGTGTGCGCCACCACGCCCAGTCTCAGTCACCATCTCAGCGCGCCCCAGAGGCAGGGCAGCATGGCAGACTGGAATCAAACTGTAGCCGCCGCACTCTTCCTAAGCAGACACTTTAGTCTGCTGAGATATCTGGCTTGCCCAATCCTTTGTATTATTTATTTAGCCTCAATTACATTAATTTCTACTCTAATCTTTATCATTTATCAAAATTAGTATCACCTTTTATTAGTTTTGGATTCTCAACAACTTTGTTATTCTAGGACCTTCAGATTCACCGTTAAGTTATTTAGTTGTAATTACTCCGTTATTTTAATGTCTATATTCACAGACAGAAACTTTCTTCTCAACTACTTTTATTGTATCTTACTAGTTTTAATATTTTGTGCTTCCACTGTCATTTGATTGTAGGAATTTTCTTAATTTATTTCCCAATTTCTTCTATAATCCACTGATTATTCAATAATGAATTATTTAATTTTCATGTGTTAGCATAGTTTCTCTCACTTATTTTGTTGCTTACATCTATGATCCAACAGTATACAGGTGAATTATTTCAGTCTTTATGTTTATGTAAGCATGTTTTATGGCTTGATATATGCTCTTTTAGGAAAAGTTTTTTGTGCTGCTGAAAAAATATGTGCTCTATTGTTGTTTGAAACACTCTGTAAATAATTCTGGAGTCTATTTGTTCAATGGTATGATTAACTCTGGTGTTTTGTTTTGTTTTGTTTTGTTTTGTTTTGTTTTGTTTTGTTTTGTTTTCTGATACAGAGATTGAACTCAGGACCTTGCAATTGCCAGGCAAGCACTTATTCCACTGAGCTATCTCCCTGGCCTCCAAAATGTATTTATTTGTTTGATGCAGGGTCTTGCTATACAGTAGAGACTCATAGTGATTTTCCTGTCTCAGCCTTCTCAGCACTGGGGTTGTAGGCATGTGCTACCATGGCTGGTTTCAGTGGCTGGCATGCAATACCTGGGATTGTACCTGGGTCCTTGGGCTTGCCAGGCAGGTGCTTAGACCATTAAGCTCCATCCCCAACCCCTAACTCTGATATTGCTTTCTTGATGTTATTTATCCTGTGAGCACATCTATTTGTAAGAGTGAAGTATTAAAGCTCCTTACATAACACATTCAGCTGTGTTATGCCCTTAAGTTCTTATTTTCTTCTTTAAAGTTCTTATATTGGGGAGACTATACGATATTTACACATATAGGTCTGGTTTATTTCACTAATGAGTATATGTTCAATATACATGCATTTATATATGAAGTGACTGGAAGCAGATAAAGGAGAAAATGTATCAATAGCAAAACCATGCACTTATGTACACAGGATGAATCAGATATTGGTCTCAAGAACCTTCAAAAGGTTGATCATATAAATTATAGCACAATGTAACACTAAAATTATGCTTGGAATGCATGTCACTCTTGTCTTTTTGATGTGTACTGCTCCCAGTGTAAACTCAGTTACTGTCATTCTCTCTCTCAAGAGTAGTACTTGAAAATAAGAGACTGGGCCAAATGCCATAGTCTTAACAGGCTACAATTTTGTATTTCCTTGAATTTCCAAATATCTGTGTCAAAATTGTATAACTGCTTATATCACATTGTATGGAAAGTTATTAGAATATCAATGATGGTCAGAAAATATCATTTACAAGCTAAGTCAAAGATATTTGATACTCAGAAAGCCAGTGATGATAAGCTCAAGTACCTATGTTATAGAGTAAAAGTATCACAAAGCTTTTCTTCTGGAGGGTTAAGAATGTAAGTTAACAGACCAAAAATTGAAGGAAAAGAAGGGCTATAAGGAAAGCCAATATTTTGGCCCTAGCCCATCAAGGTCAATAAAGACCCAGGATATAAGAGAACCTGTGCTGTAATATCCTATAACTCAGAGGTGTCCCAAATTTTCTGGTCAAGGAGATTATGGGACCTCAGAGGAAAGGGATGAATGAACTTCAGTGCGTCTAAGGAGAGTCACCCAGAGAAAAATATTCTCTCAGGCTTTCACAGAAAGCAAAATGGCCAAGCAATGGCCGTGACTCGTCCCGAAGACTGACACTAATAACAGTTCTACAAAGTACAGTCTATGGTCCCAAACTTAATCCTGAGGGGATTTGAACCTGGAAGATACAAAAAAATGAATGTTTTGTTGTACAGGTCTTGCTTCAACTTGCCCTTGACCACCCAGCAAGAAAAAAAAATGCTTAATTACAATTCATGAAACGCAGAGCTAGATTGGTGAGATGACCTTTACGAGGCTTAGATTCAATAGCCTCCAACATTACAAGCTTCACTGGTGGCCCACTGCAATTGCAGAACATTTGACTGTGTATGTATCTGCTTCCTCTTAGTCCAAAGAGAATTATATTCTTTTCCTTTTTCTTTTTCTAAGCAACATCAATAAGGAGGTGGGTCATGCCCACACACTGTACTCTGTAGAATGATTGTGAGGACAATATGCAATATGTCAACTTTCAAAAAAAAGGGGAAAAGAAAACAAAAAAAGTAATGTTGATTTAAAAGTGTTAATGTTTAATTGTTTGATCAATCTTATATACCTATATGTATTAATCTAAACTGATCTGATGATGAAAATATGTAATATAACCATTGTTAAATTTAAACAATGAAAATATTAAATAAAAAAAGATAAAGCTCCTTACAAGTTATGATTGTATTAGTGTCTAGCTATTCCTTGGTGTCATTTTTGTTATGATATTAGGTATACCAATATGTGGTGCATATGTTTTTACAATTCTTCTATAGAATTTTTTTCCTATTAAGTATTTGCCTTATCAGTATATAGTAGCGATCTTTGCCTCTTCTGATGAGTTGTCTTGAAGTAACTATGTCTAAAAGTTAGGCAACTACTTTTGCTTGTGTTTGTGGTCCAGTTGCACCAATTCTAGACTTTCACTTTAGTGTCTGAGCTCCCTTTTGGATGAAAGTACTTTCTGTCGGCTACATATGTTGTGTTTTGTTTTCTGATCCAATCTGCTAATTTCTGTCTTGTGATTAGAGGGTGAAGACCACTGACACTGAGTTATTACTTTAGACTTCATTGGATCCTGTCACTGAATACTGTTCTAGTGTTGATTCTTTACTTTTATTTAGCTATTCTCCCAGTTGGTTATATCCTTGAAAGGACTCTACTATTGATGGCCTTGCTGTCTCCATCTAGGATTTCCTTCTGCAAGGCTGCTTTCAGAGTCATGATTTTTATTAAGATTTCTCTGTTATAGAAGTGTTTACTTCTTTATCAAATTTTCAAGGAAAACTTTAACTTTGGGTTGACAGCTGTTTTCTTTTAGCTCCAGAAAAACTTTAGCCCATGCTTCCTGGCCTTCATAATTTGTGCTGATAAATCTACTGTTATATTACAAGCCTTGCTGCTTTTCTCTAACAGCTTTTAATATTCCTTCCTTTTGATGAATTTCTTGAAATTGCATTAAGATGTGTCATGGAGAGGTTTTTATACTGATTGTGGCTATTTGGTGTCCTATGTTCCTTTTGAAACTCATCTAATTTTTTATTTATTTCTAAAATTCTAAGGCTATTTTAGTCACCTAGTAGGTGTTAGATTCCTTTTACAGATTTTATTATTTTAGGGTCTCATAGAATTTATGATCTACTATACCCACTTTGTCTTCAATTTCTGACACTCTGTCTTCATGTTGGTGAAATCTGCCATCCATATTTTCTACTGAATGTTTCATATCTTCCATTTGTGTTTATTTTCCTTTCTTAATTTCTAATTATTTACCAAAAAGTATTTCATATCTTCTATTGGCTTGATTAATTCAATTAGTTCATGTTTCTTCTGTAAGTACATCAACTATTTTCTTAGTAAAATCCTGTCTCTGTTTTATGTAATCCTCATTAATCTCACTAACCATATTAATTTGCTAGCTTGCTTCTTCCTTAAACTCTTTGAATATTTTTACCATTAAGTTTTTTTTTTAATTCTTGCCTGTAGCTTCTATTTCTATGCTCTGAGATCAACTGTGGGGGAGGTAAGATTGTTTAGACACATCTTGTTGCCTTGTTTTCTCCTATATCTAACAGTTTTGAGCTGCAGATTGGAAATCACTTAAGGTAAAAAAAAAAAAAAAAAAAAAAAAAAAAAAAACTTTGTTAACACTATAAAAAAATATTTTAATTAGAATATGTCTCCCTGTAATATGTTCTTGTGGTTGGCTGTATTTCAGTGTTTATACCCCTCTTCAACATACTCAACATAATATTTGAGGAGCTTGTTAACGTTCAGTTTTCTTTAAGGAGAATTACCTCAGCACCACCTGAGGGGAAAAATGAACTGCAGTAATGTTTATGACACAAAGATAAAGCAAATAATGTCACAAAACCAATTAAAGGCAACAAGTGTGCTACCAAGAACAATAGGGAAAAATCAACAATAATACAGTCAAAGAGAAACCAGATATTGACAGTATATTCAGAGTATAACAATTATGCTGCCATAAATAGTAGAAATTCAGCAATAATAGCATAAAGTAAACTACACGGCTAAACATTATTAAAAGTTAATAGTACTGGGGCTGGTAAGATAGCTCAGCAGACTGAAGTGCCTGTTGAGGCAAACTTAGGCAAGCATAGGGACAATGGCTCTATTCCCGGCACCGCGTGTCATGCCAACCCAGCCGTCAGGGCAGGCTGACCTGGCCAGAGTCAAGGTATTGTGGCACACACCTGCAATCCCAGCACTGGGAAGGCTCAAGGCAGAAGGATCACAACAAGTCTGAGCTGGATAGTGAGACCATGCAACAACCAAATACATTAAAAAAAAAAAAAACCTTTATAGTACTATTATAGAAGATGAGAAGGTAGAGAAAGGTCAAAATGAAAGATACACAATTTAAAAAAGAACAAGGAAAAAGAGAATCTAGAGAAAGGAAAAGTGATAAAGAATACAATTAAAAAATAAAAGAATCACCTAGACAGAAAACATTTTCTCAGGCCTTTACAGAGAGCAAACTGGTCAAGCAATGGCCATGACTCATCCAGATGGCTGACGCTGACAAAAGTTCTACAAAGCACTGTACATGGTTCAAGGTAAATCCTGAGGGGATTTGACTGACCTCGTCAGATACAAAAATTACATGTTTTGTTATATAGTTCTTGCTTTAACTTGGCCTTAACCACCCAACAGAAAAGTTTAACCATGAGGTATAAAAAGTAAAGCCAGATTAGTATGCTGAGCTGTAAAAAGCTCGTCACCAGCTGCTAACATCGCCAGTTCTACCAACAATCTGCTATTACTGTGGAATATTGGACTGTGTATACAACTCCTTTTTCTTAGTTCAGTGAGAAGAAATTTTGTACCAGTAGTGTTTAGAAGAGTTATCATGTCTGCATCTTGTAGTCTGAACAACTACTATGAAGATAATAATATGCATGGTATCGATTACTGTGGCTCTCCTACCATTTTTTGAAAGTGTCTCATTGTTATGTCTTATTAAAAGTAAAAATAAAAGAACATTAAATGGGAAAAAAATAACTAAAAGAAAGTAAATACAATTGAGCAAAAATGACAAAAAAAAAGAAAACAAAACAAAAAAGCAAAATGAAGAGAAAAGGGTGGGTGAAATACCTCAATGGTCTAAAACACCTGATTATGCAAGCTTAGTCAGCCACTGATGCCCTCACTCTCATCCCTGGTACCACATGCTGCTCTAGTCCTGCCCTCAGCATGGACTGAGCTACTAAAAAAAGGGCGGGACAAAATATAGCAGAAAAGAAATGAGTTCAAGAAATTTCTTCTCAGCCGGGTGTGGTGGCTCACGCCTGTAATCCCAGCACTTAGGAGGCTGAGGCAGGAGGATCGTTGTGAGTTCGAGACCAGCCTGGGCTACAAAAGTGAGCTCAAAGCCAGCCTGAACTGCACAGTGAGATCCTGTCTCAAAAAAAAAAAAAAAAAAAAAAAAGAAATTTCTTCTTATGTTTGGGTGAATGGTATCTTGCTACAGCCTGCAGTGTTGGAATTCATCAGATATAGAAGAGGAATAGTCAGCCACATCTAGGGCCTATCTTGTCTCCACATCCACTCTTTTGTGTGCATGCACTGTCCTTCCCCTCCTTTCCCACTGGGCAATAACAATCAATGGTGTGGGGTCTGTCTTTGGTCTCCATTCATTCCAGCAACTCTTAGTTTTTATGCCCTTTGCTCTAAATGTCTTTGCCCTTCGATATACTCACATTACTGGTATCTCTCTGCCTAGATTCAGGGCACATAAGTTTGAGGTACCTCCTTCATTCCATAGGTCCCTCTGTTCAAATGCCCCAGATGTGGCAGCCATCCAAGTCGAGGCACAACCTAATCATGTTGACAGATGGAGAAAGCCAATAGAGCACTGAGCTCTCTGCTGGAAGTGGGCAACAAGACAGGTTAAGAAAACCACTAGACTTAATGCCAACTCTTTCAGACCCAGCTGCCTTAAAACCCTACATGTAACTGGCCTGGCCCCTCACCACTGAGGGCAATATCACTATGTCCTTCCATTTTGAGTTAGCTACTATTTAATTTTTTTCTGGTGGTCTGTGAGGAGTCCAGCCCCTCTCTGCAACTTTCTCATTTGTTCATCTCCCACCCACACATAGGTAAGGTGAACCCCCAAAACATTTATATATAGCTGTTCTGTGACTTTTGATTCCTGAAACAGTTCATTCACCCTTAAACATTAATCCTATTTCAAACTGGCTTCTGATGATATCACTTCCAAATATGGTGGGTACTGCAGTGGACTTCTTCTCCAATTCTGGTTAGCCATATGGAAGAATTCACTTCCACTTTTCAGTGATTGTAGCCTTCTCATAATATTAGTGCTAAAAGTCTATTGTTTCTCTCTAGGATTGCTGAAAACTGTCTAAGAATTTGAATTTATGGAGTCCAGTCCCCCTGTGTGGAAGCCAGAGTTAGCACTCTACAATACTTCATCATTTATTTGTTGTTTCTCTGGTTTTTCTGTAATTTCTACTTATCCCAGTGGGTCTTTCTTGGTTCTAGGAGCTCTTCCTTTTCTGTTTTCTCGGTTGATATTTTCCAATGTGTCGCAAGTTCAGGTCTCAGAGAAGCTATGAGATGCTCCCCGTGTCTGCCCCACTATCTTCACTCCAAGAAGAGCCACAATTTTGTAATTGTTTCATTTTGGAGAAATGGAATAGAAATTACTTCACTTTGGATGAAAGTGAAGAAAAAGACAGCATGAAAAACATTGTAAAAAATCAAAACATTGAAATAGTTCAATCTAGTAAAATCTAGAGCCCTCAGAAATCATGTAACAACACTCTCCCTCTCCCAGTGCAAGCAGGGTGGGGATGAAGGAAGGGGAGAGACTTCAGAGCTAATTCAAAGGCAGTGATGTTTTAAGACTATGGAATGAGCACATATCTTCATATTTTGTTTGGATTTCAAAAGCTAGAGTTATTACAGAGAATATCTGAGTTGTCCACCCACAATTTTATTCAGAGCCAAGCTAAGAAATAGGGATAAGTTTTTAAGTTGGGTGTTACTGTTTGGAAGAAAATATTTCACCAAAATATGCTCTCTGTGGAGCTCTGCTGCAATAAGAATGTCACATACCAGGACTCCACTCTGTCTCTGTTTGTGAACTTTGAATATTTCACAACCTGGTAGTAGCTTTGCCCTTAAGAAGACAAAGCCTGCAAAGCACTCTTTGAGCCCAAGGAAATAAATCAAATTTGTCTTCACTTGTGTTAACACATGTACTTTCCCAGGTGTCAGAGGTTTGGATTTGATATTTGGCTCCTAGATCAGAATAGAAGGAATCTGTTGCAGTCAATATTTATTCTTCTTCCTTCCTCTGGCCTCAGAGCTGGCTGAATGCAACCAGTCATATGACTTCTAAATCAGTCCTCGGCCAGACAAAGATCAGTAAGATTTGACATACCAGCTGGTGCCACTAAAACAATTCTCACTGCTAATAAATCCAGCATCTTGGCAAGTTGGGATAACCCCAGATTATCTGTCTATTCATTCTTCCTGGACCATTAGTTTGATATTCTATCCAAGCCCATCTGAGAAGGGTTTTGCCTAAATCCTTAACGAGACTTACTGCAAACTTGTCACGTTGACTATGACCTTGTACTTCTAGCCACTGGATCATCTTACCCATGTGCTCTGCTATAAATAAGCAGAATCCCTAGCAAATTGTATGAATCCCTTTCACACACACATACACACACACACACACACACACACACACACACCACCCTTACACTACTTGACACACTTTCCAAGACCTTGGAGCATCAGCTACCATGTCCCCTGACAAGGTCAGATCTTCTTTATTTCAGCATTGGTTCGGATCAAGTCCACTATGATCATTTAATGGCATCCTTCACCCCCCCCATACCATCATCTCCAAACCCTAGTAAACCCAGGTGTCCTCTGGTTGTGTCACTTTACCTTACTCTCTTTTTCTGTTTCACTTGGAGATTGTGAATCCCATGCAATCTTCCTCATGCCCAGACATTCAACATTAGCTATTTTTAAGCTGTTTTTGAAAACAACTTAACAGAATTTTTTTAACTCTTTAAGGCTCTTATACTAGGGAGACAATACAGTGCTTATATATGCAGGTCTCATTTATTTCACGTATGAGTACGGTCTCTAGTTGCATCCATTTACCTATAAAAGCCTCCATTTTATCTTTTTTATGTATTGGTACAGAGTCTCACTGAACAACTTGGACTCAAAATGATGCTCCTGTTTCAGCCTTCCCAGCACTGGCATTGCAGGCATGTCCCACCACGCCCCATCTAAATTTATCTTTTTTAGACAAACTATCAAGGGGATGCGTAATTGGGGTGAGAGAAAGGAGAAAGAAAGATGAAAGAAAGAAAGAAAGAAAGAAAGAAAGAAAGAAAGAAAGAAAGAAAGAAAGAAAGGAAGGAAGGAAGGAAGAAAGAAAGAATACAAATGCATATACACAGGATAACTTGAATAATTGTACTGCTGATTTCTGCTAGTCTATTGAAAAGAGCAGATAATGCTAATTTTTGCTCTTGCTTTTAATTTTTTGACAATTTTGCATGTTTATATCTGATAATCTAAGCAACTAATTTGAAGACTACAATATTCAATAGAAAAACCACTGTTGAATTGCTACAATTTTCTTTAATGAAATTCTGATTATTTCTAATTTTTTAAAACTATCTCTTGTTCTCTTAAAAAAAAAAAAAGACTTAACAAATATTAAATCTTTTCTGGGTCTTTCCTAAGCTATGGTAGTATCTTCATAGAAATCTTTTCATGTTTTCATTTTTTTAGGACAAGTTTCCTTCCTTCTTCTACATCTTGAAGGCCAACTGTATTATTCAGTGGTTCCCGAGACAATCAATTTATAAAGAAAACTAGTTCATTTTTAACTCACAGTTTTGGAGATTCTAGTCCATGACTGATTGTCCTGTTCCATTGGGGCCAGTGGTGAAGCAGCACATCATGAAGGAACCTTGTGCAAGCAACAGCCACCTACCTGACCTCCAGGAAGTGAAATAGAGGAAACAGAAAAAGAGGGCATCCCATAAAACTCGTCTAGGACATGCCCCAATAACCTAAAACTCCCTCAGTAGGCCCCACATTTTAAAGACTCCATCATCTTCCACTAGCATCAGGCTGAGGACCAAGGTTGAGTTTAATGGCCTTTGGAGGACACACCAGATCCAATCTGTACCACCAAATTCAAATCTTTGTCCACCAGAAAACAGTATCCACCTCACCACATGACAGTCCTCTCCCATAGAAACTTTCATCACAAAAATCTCTTCCTCTCACCTCGACCTCACAAATGCTTTCTTTGCCTTGCTATGGGTGCTTCATGAAAATATTTTTAATCTTGTCACATTAATGCATTGCTTCAAAAAGTGGCTAATTTCCATGCTTCCCTAAAATAATGCATATAAAAATAACAAGTTTGGGCAACACTGTTGCTAAGGTTTGGGTCTAGATGCCCCCCAAAGCTTCATATGTGGGGCTTCTTCAGAGCTGGTTAAATCTAGAGTGTGTGACTGATTCATGGTGTGATACTAGAATAAAGGATGCTAGGATTATGGGGGGGTGGTTACTAAATCATCACCCTGATTGGGTTGGCACTGCCTTAATCCTGATAGACTGGATAAATATAAGGGACAGAAAGAGGCTTTTCTGCCCCTTACTGCTTTGCTTCTTTGTTCCTTCTCTGAACTGTTGCCCTCTTCCATGCCACCCTGCCTTGAAGCCAGCTGACTATGGCTCTACATCACCTCTACAAACTGTGAGCCAAATATGCCTTTCCTTCTTCATCTTTGGGTGTCGTGTATTGTGAATGAAAGCACACTGCACCAGCCTCTCTGTGACAGAACTTACACTATTCTAGTTGTAGGTATCCCTTGTCTCAGATGCCTTTTTTAAATACAAAACAGAACTTGGCCAAAGTTTCTCAACCACACTGTCAACTCATGGAGTGCCAGGTCTGAACCTGGGTGGAAAGTGTGCACGCTACAGAGTCACTGACGCATGAGCCACTGACCTGTATTCAGTCCCCACAGGAAAGTGAGCATCCCAGAAGCCCTTTTCCTTCACAAAACTTCACCACCGAATTTTCTGAGGTGATCAATCACTCTGGCTTTATTCAGAGCTAAGCATTTGAACTCTACTCTTTTTTAAATTTGATAAGGCATAGAAATGTCATTGATGTTTTAAAACTTCTCAGAATAGAAAAATAAATTGAAATGACATTCATCACGATAAAATACATGTTTTTCCCAGGTTTCTTCCAAAATTAAAGAAGTGCATTACTGTCAATCTTATTTTAGCTTCCTTCCAAAACAGCTTAATAGTTCTCAGAGGTAGTTTTGTGGGAGCCACTGCTGTTTGAATCTGAGTTGGGTACTGAGCCTCTCCCTTAAGCCCGACATGTGCATGGCAGCAATAGACACGTAAATAATCATCCAAGAAGCAGCGTGCAGCAAAACTGCTTTTGCTAATGTTGCCTGCAATTCATCTGTCAAAGCCACTTTCACTTGCCTGATATGTGTGCTATTAACTTTTTCATACGAAAATTACTCAAGTAATTTTTAAAATTATTTCTGAACTCTAAGAACAGGTGATACAATGTTATATAAATGTAAGATGACTTTTGAGAATTCTAAATACACTTTAGTTTGAGTTTGTATCATTTTCCCCAACTCTCTCTTTGAGAAAATTTTGCAGCTCGGGGCTGGGGAGATAGCTCCGTGGCACAAGTGCCTGCCTGGCAAGTGCAAGGTCATGAGTTTGAATTCCAGTTCCACAAAAAAAAAAAAGAAAAAAAAAAAAGAAAATTTTGCAGCTCAGCAAGACCTAAAGTAAAATAATAAAGATGTAGAGAAAAAGAAGCCAGTCCCACCTACCTTCTATCTTCCAAGAACAAAAAAAGCCAACAGTAAGACTTCTTAATTGTTGGCAGGACAGAGACAGAGGCAGAGTGAAAAAAATATGTACTGTTTCTTCCCTCCCCAAATGAGATAGAGCAAGATGCAGGCTAAATTACTATACAGAGAGAGTTTTTATAATTTCTAATATTATAGGTGACTGCTCAGAAAGTCCTAAAAAGGTCAAATCAGCCTTGATAAATTCACTACCCACAGATCTGCTCTCAGGCTGACAGGTTCAGAAACTTGATTTCATTGAATGTGTTGGGAGTAGCGCTGTCACCCCTCAGAGGTAGACTCGATTTAATCACGTTCACAGAGACCAAACACCTGTTCATTATCATATAATGAAAGGCAAGCTTATAGGAGGCCAAGTGATTAGAGGGTTTCACAGATCGCATGGAAGCAGGACACACAAGTGAGGTGACCTTGCAGTGACCCTCCCCGCACAAAGGGCTTCAGCTTTCTCACCAGCTACAGGAATATTCTGCCAGTGGAACCATAATGCTGTTTTATTGTACAACGTTTCCTCCTTGCTGGACAGTGGTGAATGGCTCCCCATAGATCTGAGGGGCACACTTCCTTTTGTCTCTGCTGCATTACTGACCAAATCATTTGGCTTATGCGATTATGGACACTGTCTTGGCTTTTGCTCTTTGGCAGCCACAGTGAGTAACTGTATCTGCTGTTTAACTCCCAAGATGTAGAGGTGGTTGCAGAGTACATGCTAAGAGTGTGCATGGGGCTTATTCACTGTTCTTACCAGGAACTCACAGCAGCAATGATGTCAATGAATAACTCTATGGATATCTAGCAAGCACCTACCATGTGCCTGCTCTGTAGTAGGCAGGATTACAGTCGGTACAAGTTTCAATAAACTCCTCATAAGTTGAAAATACTTCAAAAATACAGATAACTTACCTAAAATTATATTTCGCTAACATGTTTAAAACACAGTACCCTAGAGCTGAGCAAAATCATCTAAGGCAAAGCTTTTGTAATAAAGTGTTGAACATTTTATATAATATAATAAGTATAGTATTATACTGAAAGTGAAAGACTGTATGAATATATGGTCATGCTGTCTCACAGTCTGTCATGTATTATATCTAGATTCTCCCCCCGCCAGGCCTCACATGCCTGTATTTGGGGCTTTGGTGAGGTGACTGGATCATAGGTCTGTGATCGGTCCACTGATGGGCTTATGGCCTGTGTGACGTTAAGAGATGAAGCCTGTTTGGAAGAAGTGGCCACTGTGGGTGCAGACTGGGAGCATGTTATATGTCTTTGTTCCTCCCTTAATATTCCCTTGCTTTCTGCCTGCCATGTCCCTCCACCCTGCCACCCTGCCACCCTGCAACCCTGCCACCCTGCTGCCCTTAACCCAAATATGTTTTTCTGCTTGGAGAGGACAAATGATCAGATGAAAAACACTTTAAAACCATAAAGGTAGTATAGAGCTATAAATGTAACAGAGTTTCAAAGGTGTCCGAATCACCATGAGGTGGGAGAGACTTCATGAAGACAGTAGAACTATGCTAGACTTGGAGGAGTGCACGGGATAGCTTACATGATTGCACTGCACATTTCTGCTTGTCTTTTGAAAGGAGTGGTTAATGCTTACGTTTTTCCCTTTTATTCTCATTGTTTAAAATATTTTGCTGTTTTGTTTGTGTTTTTAACCAATTTTATGGGCTTATCTTTGGTCACCTAAACTAATTTGAAGGTCACATCATGCAATAGAGCACCCGTTGCTGATTCCTATTTGTGCAATGAAATTTTGTAACATTTCTAATGTTTTTTTTCTATTTTGTTTTGTGTATTCTTTAAGAAAATAAGATAATAATCAAAAAAGAAATTAATAGTGAGATTAAATCAGTGCAAAGTCTAGGAAGCATTGGAATAGACTAGGCACTCTAAAAATGTGCACTAAATAAGTGAATGAAGTTAAGCATGCCTAGTTGGATGCAGAGAAAAATAAGAAGCGTTTAGTAGTATGGAAAGAATACACAAAGTTCTGCAGTTTGGAATAGTCACGTAGACATAATACCATAGCATATAAACAAAAAAGACCAGCAATTTACCACAACACTCACCATCCAGATTCTTCCTAATTGAAAGGCATGCATTTGTGTGGTGGTGTAATTCCATCTGTTGGGTTTGACTAAGCATATAAACAATGCTTACTACAAAACTTCCAGAAAAATCACATATCATGATCCCAATGGACAGTTTTACCTAAGAACCATTCATCACAGCAGTGTCTATTCATCCCTTCTTTGTAGAAATTTTTAAAATCTTTTTTATTTATTTGGTACATGGTCTTGCTACACAGCTTGAGCTCATAGTGATCCTCCTGTCTCAGCCTCCCCAGTGCCAGGAATACAGTTGTGTGACACCATGCCCAGTTTCAGTGGCTGGAATAGCAGCATGGCACACAGTACCAGAGATCAACTCCAAGTCTTTGTGCTTGCCAGGGAGGCTCTTAGACCACTGGGCTTTCTCCCCCGCCTCCTCCCTGCTTCTGAATTCAAAAGTTTTTCTACTTTTAAAACTATGAGACAAGTGAGACTTCGTGTGCTCCCATTTTCTCCTGTCCCCTTTTACTTCTCCCTGCATTTATCACTCATTTATCCATTCAATAAATATTCAGTATCTACTTATTCCAGACATGTGCTAGGCAGAATATTCCCTATGAAACAAAACTGACAAGATGTATTCTTGGTAGGGAAAATAGACATAAAGAGATTTTTAAAAAGAAGAAGAAATACCTAACATAAAAACTATGGGTCATCGTAAAATAAACAAACAAGATTTGGTGGCTGATAACGGCAGGAGGGAAACATTCAGACATGGTACGCTAAGAAGACTTCTCTGAAATAGGACACACTCAAGCCAAGACCTGAGCAATGAAAAGGAACCAGATCTGTGCATCTATGTGCATTCGTGGTTGAGTGTGAGTTTGCACGTGTATGCATTGGTGCCAGCAGGGAGTGGGCCCTTGGACTCTTCTCTTCCATGTGAAAGGAGCAGTCAGACAGATGGCTCCTCTGCACATTTGAAGACTGTTAAAGGAGAGAGGTTCACCTGGTTTGTGTTGGTAGAAATGTGGGGGAAAAGATAAACCTTAAATTATATACAAGGAAAATCCCAAGAAGTACTTTGCAGACTAAGAACAGTTTTTGTCAAAGGCCAACTAAGACTGATTTATGAGTTTTAAAATTAACTTGGTTCCTTCATGCAGGCCAGATTTAAAGGATGCAAAACAGGAGTAGTCACTGGTACATAGTTCTGTGGGAACCATTTTATGGCTTCAACTTGGAAGCCATAGGTAGAAGTGGGTGAATTTCAGACATATTTTGGAGGTAAGGAATTAAATGGACTGGAGTTCAGAATGTATCAAAAGAAGAAAACAAAAATGTTTCTTGTCACTCTCCCTACTTTATTCCCATATATATTCCACAGACTGTTAAAAATCTGTTTGCAATTAATAACTAATGGTGCCACTTTCCTGTCTAAAGGTAAAGTTTAACAGTAGACAACCTCGAACAAATAAGCACTCTGATTTTGAGGCAGTGAAATAGTACACCCAGAAATATCTGAAATAAAATTCTCAAATACTAATTTTACTTATATAATAATCAGGAATTATTAGCCATAAAATAAGAAAGTGTTACCTTTCATTTATGAACCTGTTAGAGTGACCACAATCAAAGTTACAACCTTTTTCCCCAGGTGATTTAATTAATGTCAAAAAGAGTTAATCACACAAATCAACGTAATGTCTAGCAAATTCCCCCATTCACCTCCTAGAAAGTGAAAGCTCTATTCACAACATTCTATGAGCAGTTGTTTAGTGTAAGAAGCTGAGAACATAGGAGAGGAAGAATATACATCATTAAGGACAGCAGCTACATGATAGTTAGAAAATTCCTGGCCCAGACTCTCTCCTATACCAAACTCGGCCTCGAAAGAAAGACATTCTGTTCAACTGTAGGACACAGAAACAGGTGAAAATAAGGAAGTCTTACCTTTGAATTCATACGTTTATTAGAGATAGAACAGAAACTTTAAAATGGTTTTCAAAGATTCTTTGTAGAAGTAAACTTTTCCTACTCATATGAGTTGATAATTTAACTTTATAGGTTCCTTCATCTTCTGAATCTTTGCCTTAATTTAGCCAATACCAGGAAGGTTCATTCAATTCAATATCAGATAATTAAAGTAGAAAAGGGCCATTTGTATGTGAGAGATTTGCTCCTTTCAACAGTAGAACACAAAGCTCCATAAACATCCTATATTCTAAACAACATTTGCAGCCAAAACAAGTCCTAATCCAAACACAAAAATCTTCATGTTCCATAGTTCTCAACTAGAGCTATCTCACATAGTGTGATTTAGGTTACAAATGTTAATAGCACATGTAAATCTCCTTTGATTGTTTTGTTTTTCTTCTCCCACTTTGAGCTAACAGTTGGCACAACGATCTTTAGGTAGCTCACTGGCTCCACAGCAAATGAATCTCAAAGATATATCTTCTTTATTCAGGAACTGTATTTGTCTGCAAAAAGAATGCCAGATATGCAGAATGCTTAAATTGTATGTCCAGGCCATGTATATTTAAAACAGAAATAATTGTACTTTCATCCCATCAATGACAGGTCCTGCATCATGATTTGATTTCCAGTTTAAACTGGCTCTGTGTCCAAACATAGAGCAGAAGTAGGATGGTTATTGAGGAAAATGTGTCACCCCAAAATTCATGTGTTGCAATTCTCCCTTCTAGTGCTTCAAAATGCTACTTGATATCTGTCTTAGTTACTTTTATTGTTGCTGGAACAAAGTACTTGGCACTTAAAATTAAAGGAGAAAGAGTTTATTAAGCTCAGTTTGTAGAGCTTTCATTCCACAGTTGGCTGGCCCCCTGGCAGAGTGGCATGACTGAGAGCCATCACAGAGGCTAAACAGTCCATGGCAGAGCAGGCAGAAGGCAGTGAAGCAGCGAGTAATAAGCTTACCTTTTCCTTTTTATCCCATCCAAGTTACCCATACCTGCTTATGCCATAAACGCTTAGGTTGGGGTTTTTATTTTTAGTAAATCAACTCAGCTATACCTAAAACTACAATAATTTCAACCAGTAGACTAAATCAGCACCAGGTATCCTTAATCCTAGTACCACACACATTAGGTACAGCAAGTTCTGCAAAGTTCCAACTGAGTTCAAAAGGCTTTGACAGAACATCTAGATTCAAGCCAGAACAACTTGAAAATGCAGTCATTGAGGATGTGATGAGTTTATTTAAGATGGAATCATATTGGAGTAATGTGCACCAAATGCAATGAGACTGGCACCCTAATAGAATATGCCACAAGAAGAAATAGATGTGTACATGAGTCATCCTGCCAGATCAAGGAGTAAAACCTAGAACAGATGTTTCCCTACAGTGCTAATGGTGAACATTTTAGAGATGATTGCCCAATCTTCAACCCAATATCCACTTATCACAAAGTGCCAACCCTAAAAGTAAAGTTAAATAGTTTTCTTTCAAAAAGTTCATACATTAATACCTTTTATCTTGAAAGAAAAATAACATGCATGCCACATGTTTACCACCACTACCCTAGTGCCAACAGAAGTCTCTGGTACCTTGTTCACATAGATCACCAGGGCAAAGCCATCACCCATAGATGGACGCCAGACATCATATTGGGGAGAAAGGTGATGCTATTGCACTTTTGAGGGTGAATTCTATAGTAAAATTCCAGATGATCCTAAATTATTTTCACCACTGTGTCTAAGAATGATGAAAGAAGTGCTGGGAAAGGACCTTGGTTTAGAGAGAAAGAAGAAAGAAAGAAAGAAAGAAAGAAAGAAAGAAAGAAAGAAAGAAAGAAAGAAAGAAAGAAAGAAAGAAAGAAAAAAGAAAAGAGGTTCTTCACCTTAGTGGGAGAAGAGAATGGCAGTCATGTTGGAGAGAATTAGGCATACATGTTTGGCAGCTGAAGGATGACCTAGCATTGGAAAGGAAGAACCATTCAAGTAGAGTAGAGGTTCTATTATGCAAACAACTTTCTAGGCCCACCCATGGATTTGGGGGCAAAAAAAAAAAAACACACAAAGATTTAAAGTGAACGGACATTGAGATCAAAACACGACAGCACTGGTACATGTAGTCCTGAATAAGAGCTCTCATCAGATACAACACAATATTTTTTTTTCAGTCCTGTGGAATGAACCCAAGGCCTTTGAACTGAGTTTTATCTCCACACCCCAAGCCATTTTTAACCTATTTTTTATTTTAAGATGGGGTCTTGCTAACTCATACATATAACTCAAGTCATAACCTAAAATACTGAAACAGAACTGCCCCAGTTTGCGACCTTCCCACCTCAGAATGCTGGAATTGCAATTGTGCACCATCACACCCTGCTAACCCTCTTAACAATGAATTAATATGACAAGTGTCACAGGAGACATGAAGAAGCTCCTTTTGTAGCATCCACTGTCATATAGCACTAGCAATGGCAACCAAACTTTGCTTTGAGAAGTAAATCATGAGCAAACAGGAAGAACTGTGTTCAGAGCACCATATGAAGCATTATCTAGGAACTAACTTGATGGAGCATTTACAGTGGCTATGGGCATAGCAGATAGAGGAGATGCCAGAGAAATGTGTTTCTTCCTCTTAGCTTTATGATTTTATCCCTAGGAAGGAGTGGTCTGAGAAAAAAGGATAGAGTTTTCTTCTTCACTGTAGCTGTTAGTGGTGAGTCTGAGTACCCTGTCAATTACAATAAATTCAAATCAAAATGGGAATACTTGTGAGATCTCTGGTTATCTGGAACATTTTAACTGGTTGGTTCACATCATCATCATTTTGAAATCAATTCCATGAGTAAGTGCCCACTTGCCAACACTTTATTTTTATCAAGAGACAAAAAGATATGAATATACAATGTGTCTCACGAGTCAGTAAAACTTGATTCGCATGAATGGGGAGTAGACTGTGCTAAAGAGAGCAGGTGTGGACCCAAGGGTGGAAGCAGCAGAGAGAACAGAGGCAGAAGCCAAGTTTGGCCAGCAAAAACCCAAATAGTTTCTAAATGTCTAAAACCCATATGGCATGCTTCTAATTACTCTAACAAAATACTATGCCTCTCTAGTAAGAAGTATGTCACTTAGTATTTTGGGAAAACTGAATCTCTGAAGAAATTGTTCAAGGCCAAATACATTGTTTTTAAAAACCATGAAAAGATGCTAAAACTCCTAAATTCCATCTGGCCCCTGCTTCCAACCAAAATGATGAACTTGTGATTTCATTGGAAGCCTCCTAAACCCAGAGTTGGTCCAAAAACATGAGTCAGCATAGACTGGCCCTCTTTCCTAATGAGAATTCAACTTTCCCAGTGTCAGTGACTCTGAATTTTTCCATTATTGCACAGTAAATTTTGTTACTGTCTTTTACATAAGCCAAACTCAGAAGGCTAAATGTCAAGCTGCTGACTTAATGTCTTCTGATGTTAAAAATGGGTGTATGTTTCTCACTTCCAGCTGCCTAGGTTGAGACATAGCTCCTCTGTGAGGAAACACAACACTGCTGTCTTAAGGCTTGTACAGCTGCAAAAGGGTGTAGGACCCACTAAGGGCTATAGAATTAAGAGGGAGAGAAAGAGGATGTTCCCAGCTGCATATGTGGTCTGAATGAAACAGGGAAAATACTGAGCAGGAAGCATGGATGTACTTGAGCCTTAACCTACAGAAAATAGGAAGAAATCTGAAGATTATTTCTGGGAAAAAAAAACTGTGTAAGAATGTTATTCCATGAAAAGAGTGCAAAGAGTATGTTAACAAATTGACCATTCTATTTAGTGCTCCTTATACTCACCAAAAAAGGGGAGGGGAGGTAATTCTTTATCTTTTTCTCTTTATTAATCTAGAAGTCTTGTGCCATATTTTGGATTCTTCAGTTGGTTCTGTTAAAACATAGGCAGATGATTATGGCCAGCCAAATAGCTGAGTGAACTAAAGTGCCTCCTTAGGCAGAGCACAGTAGCCAGGGTTCAATCCCCAGCATGCCATGCTGGCCCTGCCCACAAGGCACACTGAGATGGCAAATGAGACTGGGCATGGTGGTACGTGCCTGTAATCCCAGTTCTTGGGAGTCTGAAAACAGGAGAATCCATATGAGTCTGATCTATGTAGTGAGACCCAGTAAGCCCTATACCAAATACATAAAATATAATAAAATAAAAATAATTTTTAAAAAACATAGGCAGATGAAAAAAGAGTTAACTACAAGGACCACTGCCCCTTGTACCATTATAGTCCCAGAAGAGATTCTTTTCCACAGAATAAAACAGTAGCCACTTGTGTGGCTGTGATGCTACTAGCTTGTATAATAGGTTTCAACTAAGAAAAAGAAAGAGGAAAGAAAAGAAAAAAAAAGAAAAGAAAAAAAAGGAAAAGAAAAGAAAGTTCATGTCCACATCGAGAGAGGATGAGTACCCCTTGTGGCTTCTCATAAAATGGCTGCCTGAACCACAAAGAGTGCTTCTAGCTTATTCTCAATGTTTCAGCTAATTCTTCCCAACCAAATAAGGAAAATTCAACCACTGCCTCATCCCAGCTAATAACTATGACTTTGAGCATGACACCCAAATGAAAAGAGAACCACAGTGCCATAACATCAAGGACAAAACCACTCCTGGGGTGATGAAGTGGGTTTTTTTTGTTTTGTTTTTTGTTTTTTGGTTTTTGGTTTTTTTTTCAGAATGCTGGATGAAGAACAAATTACTTGGGAAGAAAAAAAAAAAACTAATAAAGACTCAATGATAAACCTCAACACTTTGTGGTACAAGTACAGAGTTCTTCGAATATTTGAAAGCTTAAAAAATCATTACTTTTAAGGTCTCTATAGATGTATATTGGTCAAACTCAATAGAGATGACATAATACATCTACTGCAAGATTCTCCAAAAGTATCAGCAGAAAATAAATAAAATAATAAAAGATAACATAAGAGGACAACCCAGCCCCACTGGGCTAAAGACGTCACTGATCTCTTCTGAGGACAGATTAAAATTCTAAAAGTTTGGGCAGCCCACTTATTTGGGACCCGCCCCCTGTTTCTCAGAAGCTAGCCCCTAACCCTATCACCTATTCCTCTTCTGTAATAAACTGTCGTGTTAAATCATTAAAAAAACAAACGTTAGAATTTCACATTGGAACTTTTTATGTATTAATCTGGTTTACCTATATGGCAAACTATCATCCTCATTTTGAAAATTTAATTCTACTACTTCAAATGTATACTGGAAACCTTTTATAGATCAAAAGGTATGCTAGATAAGTCCTAGACATACAAAAGCCATAAGCTTCGATATTCTCAAAATCCTTTATATCTTTTTCAATTGATGAAGTTCTCTCTAAATATTGCCCTAACAAACCAGGAGGAAGGTAGAGGACCAATCACAGTTTCCACAGCCAGAAAGCAATGACCAAAGAGATCAGTTTCTCAGCTCAGGAATTCTGTCTTTAACTGGGGTCATTGCATATTAAAAATGTGTTAATGTTTCCGTGAACTACTTCTCTGACTGTTTTTAGACACTATTTGGTAAGCATATATCCACTAAAGTGACATTTTAAGAGCTCAAAGGATCTTTTGAAGCTAAGTGCCAAAAGTATATTTCAGACCCTCTAATTTCACGGCGACTATTTTTTAATTGTACTCAGTACTGCATTCCCCTCTCCAAAAGATGGAGCAGCCATGGTTGAATGAGTGCTAAGTGATCTAACAACCTGGAAGTCTGGGGGTTTCTAACACTTCGCTTTCATCTCTGGGCAAGACCATGAGCCTTCATTAAAACGAAAATCGAATTTAACACACTTTCAAGCTGTGAACATCAACCATATGTGCAAAGTAGGCAAGTTCTGTCTCCATGGGATTTTGTGAGTGGGAGGAGGAAATGGATGATCATATGACTAGACCGATGTTCAAAGAGATTTTGGACTTCACAGTCAGCTTCCAGGTAGCTTCTGAGAGGCAAACATAAAAGGTAAAAACCTGGAAGTAAAGAAAGCGAATGGCAGGCCACTAACTAGCAACCTGAAGACCCTAGATTTAGTTCATAGCAAGCACATTTTCTTAAAAACAAAAATGCTCACTGAGAAGGAGGCACAACTACAACATTGCTGCCTAGGGAGTCTGTAGTGAGGATTCTTCACACAAGAAAAAATTACAACTCAAGACAGTTTCTCAAGTTCCTACATACATTCTGTATATGATAACGGAGTTAAATCTCCTCCATCTGTATGAGTCCAAAGTAGTGCTGATGTTCTTTTCTCTTTTAATGGCTCACAAATGTCTGTACAGCAAGCAATCACTTCTTCAGGAAAGAAAGCATAACGGGACGTTTTGTTGTTGTTGTTGTTTTGTTTTTTTTGTTCTTTTGTACCACGTAATCCATTAAAATGGTATCAGGGATCTAAGTCATAACTTTGCAGGCACTTGTGCTGCCAAGCTATAACCCCACCCTCAGGGAGGGGGGGATTTTAAAAAGAGAATTAAAAGAAAGATTGTTAAAACAGAAAATCAAAGAAAAAAATAAAAATGGAGCTTGTTTCTATTGAAAATGAGACCAGAGGAGTTGGGGAGGGGAGATAACTTAGTAGAATAAGCACTTGCCTGGCAAGCACAAGGGCCTGAATTAAATTCCTGGTTCCAAGATAAAATAAAATGATAGCAGGATCAAGGGTTAGAGGAAGCAGGAAGGGGAGGGACAAGGGACAGAATAATACTGATCCTAAGCTACAAAAATGTACTAACAACAAAACATATTTCTAAACTTAAAAAAAAAAATGGTGTGTAAAAGCTAAGGAAAGCCAAGAAAATGGAGAGAATAAAGGAGCATCTCAGAGAATTGTTTCATATATTTCCCTCTTGGGGATCATGGTAACTGAGTTGCCTTCATCCGTGAGGCTGAATCAGCACTCAAGATCAGTGGAATTCACAATGGGCACCTTGGACATAATGGTCAGTACCACATTGTCTGTGGCACCACTAAGCAGCTCACCCTATGAAAACCAGTTAGGGGCTGATGAGATAGCTCAGCAGTCTAAAGAGCCTGCTTAGGCAAACAGGTGACTGGAGGGAGTGACTGTAGGAACCGCAGCTCGATTCTTGGCACCACATGCTGTACCAGCCCCAGCCTCAGGGCAGACTGAGCTGGCCATAACATAAGTAAATACAGTTTAAAAAAAAAGAAAAAAGAAAACCAGTTAAAACCATTTCCCAACATCTCCTCCAGACCCACACTGAGTACCCTTCAGAATCTATCAGCTCCTAACTATTTGAATTAGTTAAATATAGGCAATGAAAGATGATTTGTGTTACTTAACCAGACCTTGTACCCTCATCAGACAATGAAAAAATTAGTTGAAGAAGCAAACTGGTTAGTCAGTGGCCATGACTCATCCAGATGGCTGACACTGACAAGAGTTCTACAAAATGATGTACATGGTTTCAAGGTAAATCCTGAGGGGATTTGATTGACCTTGTCAGATATAAAAATTACATGTTTTGTTATATAGCTCTTGCTTTAACTTGGACTTAGCCACCCAGTAGAAAAGTTTAACCATGAGACATAAAAAGTCAAGCCAGATTAGTATGATGAGCGCTAAAAGGCTCAAGTCAACAGCTTCTGGCATTGCTGGTTCTTCCAATAACTCACTACTAGTATGGAATATTGCTCTATGTATATGCAACTACTTTCTCTCAGTCCAGTGAAAAGAAATATTTGTACCAGTAATGTTTACAAGAGTTATCATGTCTGCATCTTGTACTCTGAACAATTACTATGAAGATAACAACATGCATTGTATCACTTATTGTGACTGTCCTACTAAAGTTTTTTGAAACTATCTCAATATTATTTCTTATTAAAAGTAATACAAATATAAATAAAATTTCAGTTACTGCTACACTCTCTCTCAAGTAAATGGCTTGTGTACAAGAAAACAAAAAAAAAAAGGGTATTAAATGAGAGTAAGAGACTAGGCAAAATGCCATAGGATTGACAGGCTACAATTTTGTACATTCTTAGATTTCTAAATGTGGGTGTAAAAACATGTAACTGCTTTTATCACATTCTATAGAGATTTATTAGAATATCAGTGATTGATGGAAAATACTAATTCCAAGTTAAGACTAAGATGTTAGATATTCAGAAAGACAGTGATGTTAGGCTCAAATACCCATGTGATACACTAATAATATCACTAAGTTTTTCTTCTAGAGGGCTAAGAATATAAGTTTACACAGCAAAAATTAGAGAAAAAGAAGAGCTACAAGGATAGCCAATATTTTGGCTCTAGCCCTTCAAGGTCAGTGAGGACTCAAGACATAAGAGAAACTATACTATAACATCTTATAACTCAGTGATTTCCCAAATTTTCTGTTCAAGGAGATTATGAGACCACAGAGGAAAGGGATTGAAGGTGTATAGTGTGCCTGAGGAGAGTCACCTAGAGAGAAAACATTCTCTTGGGCTTTTACAGAGAGTAAACTGGTCAAGCAATGGCCATGACTCATCCAGACCGCTGACACTGTCAACAGTTGTAGAAAGCACTGTACACGGTTTCAAAGTTAATCCTGAAGGGACTTGACTGACCTTGGAAGATACAAAAGTTACATGTTTTGTTATACAGGTCTTGCTTTAACTTCCCCTTAACTACCTACCAGAAAAGTTTAACTACAAGGCATAAAACGTAAAGCTAGATTAGTATGCTGAGTGGTAAAAGGCTTAAATCAATAGCTTCCAACATTGCCAGCTTCACCAGTAACCCACTGCAATTATGGAACATTGGACTATGTGTACAACTACTTTCTTTTAGTTTAAAGACCAGAAATTTTCTGTACTAATCACAATTAGAAAATTTATCATGTCTACACCCTGTGCTTTGTATAACTATTACGAGGACAACAGCATGCATTGTATCAATTATTGTGAATGTACTACTAATGTGTTTTGAAACTGTCATATTATTTCTTATTAAAAGTAATAATATATATATATGTATATGAAAAGTATAAAAAGTAAAGCCATATTACTATGCTGAGCTGTACAGGCTCAAGTCAGCAGCTTCCAACATTGCCAGTTCTGCTGATAATCCACTACTATTATGGACTATTGGGCTATATATACAGCTACTTTCACTTAGTTCAATGAGAAGAAAGATTTGTATTAATAGTGCTTAGACAAGATATCATGTCTGCATCTTGTACTCTGAACAACTACTAAGAAAACAACAATATGCAGTGTATTAATTATTGTATTCATCCTACTAACCTGTTGTGAAACTGTTTCATTGCTATTTCCTTCTCATTAAAAATAATTAAAAAAAAAAAAAGAAAGAAAAGAAAACCAGTTAGAACCATTCCACATCTTCTCCAGATCCACACTCAGGACCCTTCAGAATCTATCAGCTCCTAACTGTTCAAATAAGCTAAATGTAGGCAATGAGAAATGATTTGTGTTGCTTAACCAGACCTTATACCCTCATCAGACAAAATTAGTTGAAGAAGCCACATTTTACCAAACCTTTTTTGTTGCCTTCTTTACTCAGACATTTCCTTCTGCGGTAAGAGTCTACTTCCAAAGCTATATTTTTCCAGAATAATACTTGTAGGTTCCGTGGGTATTTGAGAAGTCAAAGCCAAGTTAGAGTGGTTCTCCTGTCTCCCAGCTTCCCAAGATGCTTCTCAGGTAGCTTCCTGTTTCCCATTAACCTGACTAAGCTTCATGGATTCTTTAATAAGTAGAAATTCCTGGCTGCTTTTAATTGATCTAAGTATATTTCACATTAAAAATAAACACAATGAAAATTTGGGTTCCCATGAATATTTATATCTGCTTTACTCATAATGGCCAACAACTAGCACTACACCAAATGTCTTTTCCCTGGGGACTGGGAACACACTTCTGTAGTACATACTCAACAGAGAGCACCAGGGCTACTCAGTGACAGCCTTGTTATCACTGCCAAGCCCTGTGAAAACACACATAAATCTTAAATACATTATTTTAAATGAAAAAAATCAGACAAAAGCCACAAACCATGTGCTTCAATTTATGTGACATTCTACAAACAGCATAACTGTGGAAAGAGAAAAAAATAATAATAACCAGCAATTTCTAGAAGTTGGGAAAAGAACTGGCTACCCAGAAACTTGAACTTAGGAATCTCTAGGACTGTTCTTTATTTGATTGCATTAATCACACAATTTGCATGCCTTTGTTAAATGGTGACATTGTACTGCACATAAATTATCCCCTAAAAATAAAAATTAATTAACTGAACCCCATCTGAAATGAGAAAATAAGAAATGGAATAATGGTCAGGGCATACGAGAGCTGTGGAGAAATGAGATTCATTATGAGTCTTAACTTACCTGTGGCCGGTTGCTGCCAAGTCTCCAGATTTAAGAGCGTTACCAATGAGATCATGAGGTTATGGCTCAGAGGTGGGCCCGGCAGGATGGCTCAGTGGTCTAAAGCGCCTGCTTAGGAAAGCTTAGGGGGCTGCAAGGACCGCGGTTCGATCTCCGGCACCACATGCTGTGCCAGCCATGCCCTCAGGGCAGCTGAGCTAGCCATAAAAATAAATAAATTAACAAACAAAAGTTCTGAAACAAGAAAAAATAAAATAAAATACCTGAAATAAAGTGTAGCACAGCATGACGGGGGGGGGGGGGGGGAAGGTAGCAAAGTAGAGCGAGTAGAGCAAATACAAGGTCAGAATCCTGCGGTGTGTGCTCCCATCGGTGCTTACTCAGGGTTTAGCATCTTTCTATAGGATTTGGATGGGGCAGCTGCATCTAAATTTATGAATGAACTCCCAAAGGGAGGTATTATACTATCTTTGTTCATCTTTGCTTCTGTCAGAAAACACTTTATACTGGGTGATTTATAAACAACAAAAAGGTATTACTTATAATTCTGGAGCCAGGGAAGTCCCAGATAAGGTACCCACAGAGCTGGTGCTGCTGAGGGAGCACTCTGCCTCAAAGAAGGCAATTCCAGGCAGTGTCTTCCTATGGTGACATTTCATGTTACTGAAATTGGGATTAAGTTTTAGCCTATGAATAGGGCATGGAGGTGGACATAAGCATTCAAGCCATAGTAGGTTACCATAACCAAAGTTGCAGCAGGCCCTTAGGACTCTAGGTAGGGCTTCAAACTCTGACTACACTCAGTCCGGACTTTGGTTCTAGCTTGAGAAGGTAAACAAGAAGCCACAGTGTAGGCAACAAGGAACAAGAAAGTGGATTTTGTGTCTCCCTATTCAGAGACATGTCCCGATTTCACCTTGGTATTGGGACATTAGTCATATTGGAATAGAGTCCACCCTAATGACATAATTTTCATGTGATTACCTCTGTAAAAGCTTGATCCCAAAATAGAGTCATACTGTAAGGCTCTGGGAGATGAAAATTTCAACATACTTTTGGAGGATGGGTACAGTTCTTCCCATAACAGCCCCTCCTTGGCCTCCGCCCGCCCCAACACCATGGCTCCTGACCCCCCTCCCCAGATGCTCGGCAGTCTGTGCGTGCAAGTCCCGACTGCTGCAGCAAGTGATTCACCACACTTTGACTTTAAACATGTTCATGGTGCTCTTTGATGACTGCACTCCAACAGTTCAAAAGTCATTTTAGATTATCGTAGGTATGCGAGCATACGCATCACGTTTTGCTTACCTCTGCTTTTAATGAATTCTGTCTTAAACTCAGTAGTAGCCAAATACTTTCCACTGGGTGCTGGAACGTAAAGGTGGAAACCTAGATCCAAACCCTAGAGCCTCACCGCTAGCATCCAACTGTTAGCATCTATGGCCTTCTAGACGTCAAACATCACATCTATAATGTATAATTATAATAGTACTGATCTCTTTTTTGATGAGGATTCAGTAAGTAATGCATAAAGACTGTCACTCAGCACAGACATATTAATTACTTAATAAATATTTTCTGAAAACAAGATTCATAGTGGTAACATTTGCCAGATTAGAATTTTAGGGAGGATGTCAGAAATCTAGTTTCTGAAACTTCCCTGGGTCCATTAAACTTCAAACTGAGAGCCAACCTCGCCTTTAAAAAATCAAAGGCCAGCCTTCTGGTGCATCAGGGAAGAAGCTGAAAACCTAACGCCACCAGTGTCTTAGCTCACAGAAAATTACTTTGCAGCGGCTGAGTTTCTCTCATTGTCAACATTATCTGAAATTTGATTTTCTTTCTGAAATAGAAAAAATCACAAGCTAATGAATTGTTTCCTATTTGACTCTATCTTTCCACTGCTTCCTTCCAAATGCCAGTGTTTGGTCCTCAGTAGGAGGGCTAATCACTGTGAGGGTGGCATCAGAAACTGTGGAGAGAGCATCGAAATCAGGCATCGAAAAAGTTGCATTTAGAAGTGATTTTTATACTGGAATGCCACTTGTTGCTCCCTCAACCCAGGCAAAAAATGAATGCAATTGTTTTATAATTAGCTTTGTAAGTCTTTGAGCACATAGTTTTATAAATTTAAATATAATCCAAATGAATATTTTCAAAGAAAAAGAAATTTAAAATGACAAAATATATCTATCTCGTTCAACTTTACAAAATCTATTCTTAATGTTATAGAGCGTAATATAATTTCAGTGTTTTCCTTCATTTTCTGGCTCTCAGGAAGTCAGAATTGAGCCTAGAACTAAATTCAATACAAATGAATCAATGGCCTTACTTTGAGCTTTGGGTACTATCTTCTAGTAGCTTTGCTCTCTTCTCCCTCTTTTCTTATTACCTTCCTTTCTGAGTCTTTAATCCTATACTCTTCCACTTATTATCACATGTGCTCAGACCTCAATAACTCCCAAATGCTGGCTGCCAGGACAATGGAAACAGATGACAGGGTAGGCTGAATTGTGTCCCCTGAAAATTCATACTATAAAGCGCTAACAGCTCATTTCTGAGAAAGTGCACTTGGAGACAGAAACTTTAAAGAGGTGATTAAGTTAAATGAGGTCATTAAGAGGTACCCTAAACCAACGTGACTGCTGTTCTTATAACAAGAGGCAAGTGGGACACTGATCATAGAGGGACAACCATACAAAAACACAGAGCAGGCAGCCAGCTGCTAGCCAAGGACAGAAGTCCTGCTAACATCTTCATCATGGACAATCAAGATAAACTCTTGGCCACCACAAGCCAGTTATCCCTGTGGTAACTTTTCTGACACTTTCTGCTTAAAACCCCAAGGTCAGCGTGGCGCACGCCTGTAATCCCAGCACTCGGGAGGCTGAGACAGGAGGATCAGTGCGAGTCCGAGACCAGCCTGGGCTACAAAAGTGAGCTCAAGGCTAGCCTGAACTGCATAGCGAGACCCTGTCTCAAAAAGACAAAAAAAACCAAAGGTCAAAGGAGTGTTAACCCAAAAGGTCAGAAGGATCGTGAAGCCCTGCTTTCATGGTCTGTATTCATATTGAAAATCAAGATCAAGCGAGCTTTTGCCCTTCGGCTCAACAGGAAATTTCTGTCCTCCCTGAGCTCACCTTAGGATACCTGAGTTACCATTTGACCAATTCTGTCCAAATAGGCAGTTTGCATAATTTGTTCAATCTGTAAAAGTTCCTTTTCAGCTAAAGTACTTAAAGATCAGGGACTATCTAAGGCAGGGTCCCCTTATAATGTAAGAAATAAATTGTCCCTAGAACAGAGCCAACACAAGTGCCTGTGTGTAAGTCACCTAGGATGGATCTTTGTGTTATGTTATCTTATGGATCTGAGCCCGATGTGAAGGCTCAAATCCAGCATCAAAGGGTTCACATTTTAGGAGAGGAGCTTAGGCTACAAAGGTATATTATGGCAATTTCTGTGATTTACATAAGTAAGCACAAGAGAAAGACCTAAGGAATGAGAAGTTCCGAATGAGGCTATGGCCCCAGAGAGGGACACAATTTGCTGACCTGTTAAATGCTATCACTGAGGGAGGAGATGTCTGTGGTGGTCTCCTGGTTTGTGGCATGTGTAACTGGGCACCACTGACTAAGAACTCGAATAGTTTCAGAGTGGGCCATAGATCAGAGATCCCTAAGCAGTGTGAGGCACAGGCAGACAGAATAGCTGGTGGAGTTAATATAGGGAAATGGAACTCCCAACCTGAAAGGTACCTGGGATGAGTTCATGTTCTCTAAAACCAAATAATGAATTTTAGGAACAATTGAAGGTTAAGAGAAGAAGATTTATTGGGGGAAAGAAAGCTTCTGTCCAAGAGAGGGACAAAAGCGGCTTGTCCCAGGAATCTGTCTCTTCCAGGGATTTTTGTAGAGTAGAACCATGCAGTGAGGTAGGTCTAAGGTGGAGAAGATGGGAACTCACTTAGGTGGGCATGAGGTAGGACAGAACTGTGATCAACCAGTGTTTCCTGGATACTCCCTGATTTAGGTGCATCTAGCTAAATGTTGACTTTATAAAAAAAGATCATGGGTGCTGGCTAACTACAGGCAGGTAAACTATGCAGATAGATGTCTTAATTTCTTTGAGACTATCATGCATTTATTACTCACATATTACATGCAATGTGCATCAGTCAAAGCCTTAGATTTTTTGCCCACAATGACAATGTCTGGAGACATTTTTGATTGACATTAATAGGGAACTGAGGTGGATATCACAGTTCATCTGGTAGGAGAGGCTTGGGTGTGATCAAAAATTCCATCATGCAAAAACAATTCTTCACCACAAAGATAATCCAGCCAAATAGGCCCATAGTGCTGAGACTCAGAAACTTGCCTTGAAACATCACTGTTACTTAGTAGCCATACTATTAACATGAAACCATCTCTGTCTTAGGATCATATATGAGTCACTGTGGTGTCATGGTTTGTTCTGATGAGATCCAATTGGAGCAAGACTTACATAAGCTCTAATGAATATTTTTCTAAACTTCATGAAAAAGATGTCAGGGGACATTAAGTTTTAGTAGTCCAAATGGCAACAACTAACCCATGGGCAGCATCTTCTGGCATCTTCTCACTTTCTTCTTGCTCTTGTTACCGCTGCCCCCAACAGAAACTGGGAAGCAAAGCAGTTGTGACAAACCTGAGAGCATTACAGGTGTGTGGGTAGATCTGCAACCTGGCGAGACCAGTTTGTACAGAGCAAGCACAATATTATTCTTGTTGCCCACCCCCACCACCATTTATTTAAACTAGAAGATGAAGAATTTTGAAAAACAAGTTCATAGCTGTTAAAGTTTGTCACAGTTGTAAAAGTGTCACTTCATTATATGAATTTTATGTGAACATGAAATCAGCTTAATTAATCTTGACCATCGGAACTATAAAAAGTCTTCCCCCCAGGGTTTCCCATAAACCTTGGGGCAAATATGAACCCAGTTTAACCATTAACTGTCTTCTTCTTGAACTCAATCTCCATAAACTATCATTTCCTCTTTCTCAAAAAGTGAAAGGACCTAGTGTCACCCATTCCCCACATGGGGCTCCCTTACCAGTGTGGGGCAGTGACTGTGATCTCACAGCACTTTCTAGCTTCAGGAAAAACACTATGAAAGGACCCATTCTGTTCTGGCTCCAACAAGTCACCTCTGACCCGGACAACAGAGTCTTTTCTCTTACAGATCTTCCCCTCTCCACTCTGCTCCATGTACTTGAGCACTACTCTGCTATAAAGAAGGAAAATGAATGTTCCATAATATTAAGAGACCATGGAGACCATGTTAATGGAGATCATGGTGTTAAGTGAAATCAATCAGACACACAAGCTTAAATATAATGTGGAGTTTCTCCTACATGAGAAATCAAGATCATAAGTAAATATAGCAGCAAATTAAAAGATGCACAATAGAAAGCAAGGAGATGTATCTTTTGCAAAAGTGAGGTGCCCTAGAGGTAGAGGGCATAAAAAAAAATAAGATGTGCTATGTATGCATACCAACTCCACACAATGAATGTAATTATAATGTGCTACAAATGTGTACTAAGAAGAATTTTTTAAATCAGAGGTGAATAGGTATGCAGACCATGACGGAATATTAAGAGGATAGATTAAAAAAAAACAAGCCCTGTCTTATGTTCTACAATGATAATGCATCACTCAACATTTCTGTTCATTTGGAAAGGAGCCATCTGTCTACTTTCTAGCCTGAAGGCCCAAGAGGATTAAGAAATACTTCTCCAAATTTCTGTCAACCAGAGTGTGAATTTTGACAGTTCAAAGACAAAGATAGAACCTTTTTCCATGCATCTCATTTTGAGCTTTCCTTCTTCCCTACAGGCATTTGATGGGAGTTTCGGCACAGAACTACCAGATTCAGTATTTTTTTCCAAAGGAGATCACTGTGCAAATTTTAGACACTAATTTTGAATCGATTGTTTCATTTTTGATTCCTCATGTAATACTCTGGTTTCTCTTCAGATCATATAAATCTTTCACCTATTACCATCATCCATGTAACTATTAGCTATTCTTTACTTTTTTTTTTTTTTTTTTTTTTTTTTTTTTTTTTTTTTTTTTTTTTTTTTTTTTTTTTTTTTTGTCTTTTTGAGACAGGGTCTTGCTACGCAGTTGAGGCTGGTCCTGAGCTCATTTTTTATCCCACACTGGTCTCGAACTTGCACCAATCCTCCTGCCTCAGCCTCCCGAGTGCTGAGATTACAGGCATGAGCCACCACACCTGGCTGTACATTTTTATTAATATGAAAATTAATAACCGGAAACAGGATAAATAATACCACTCACAACAATTCATTTGTGTCCAAAGAAACTAGAAGGCAGTGGCTCCCAAATTCACATAAAAATATCAACTGATAAATAAGTTTAAAGGTAATTCCAAAATCTCCATATCAGCCCTCTGAATGAAATAAATATCCTTGTGTAGATAAGAAAAAATTCAAGATGCTTATTACGTATTTCATTCATTAATCAGAAGCAATCCTAGAAAATCTACCATCTGACAAATTTTGGCTCTTTTTATCCATATATTAAGTATTTTGGATTCAATTAACTACAGATAGAAAATATTTGGAAAAAATGACATCTGTCCTAAACATGTAGAAACTTTCTTATCATTATTCTGTAAACAATATATACCAATTACTTGTACAACATTTATTGTATTGAGTGTTACAACAAATCTAGAGATAAGTGAAAGTATACAGAAGTACTATATTGGTTCTACATGAATAGTAAATGTGATAGATCAGCTAATGGTTAATTTATAACACCACACTGAACTGAGCATGGTGCTCGGTATAGACGGCCCACACAACATAAAAGGACTGGAGGGGAAAATGTGTTCTGTTGAGCATCCTGGTCTGTCACTTTGGTTTTCTGATATGAACTTGGCTGTTCTCATAATCAGAGGAGTTCAGCTGCTCACTGTCACTGAGGATGACTATGGTTTTCCTTGGGGGAGCTCTGGCCCTTACCTTGAGCATCACTTGCTGGCTCTAGTGCAGATCACACAGCCTCTAGCACAGATACTCATACCACCGGAACAGACTTTCTAGCTCCCATCACTGACCTTTAGGCCTTCCCAGAATACATCCTGATACAGACTTACATGAGACATCACCATGGGCTCTAGGCTACCAGTTAGACTCAGCTAGGACACTGCGGTGGGATCCAGGCTCTCAACTGGATTCTTTGGGCCCACAGTGCATGGATAGATCTCCTGTACTCTTCTGCCTTTGACTATTCAGGGGATATTATATAATTATCCTATAAATTATGACTCCAATATTAAATCTTTTCTCTTACAGATCATGGCTCTAGCAGTATACATTTTATACATGGGATTTGAGCATCTGTGGATTTCAGTTTCCAAGAGTGAGGGTGGATCTTGGAACCAAAGGATACCAAGGGACAATTATATATCTTGATACAAAAACGTTAGAAGTGAAATAAAATACTTAAACTACCCTTACAGCTTGCAGAATTAAGTCCAAACTCCACAGCTCATCACATAGGCCCTTTATGTTCTGGCCAATAAAAGCCTGGTTGACATCATTGCCTAACACCTTCCTATATATTCCATTTGCTTCTGCCAAAAGGAGCCACTACCACTATGCTTTTGCTTGTAATTTTTCTTAGTCTGGAACGTGTTTATTTTCAGATAATCAGCTCTTTGCCTTCACAATTCATGCTAAGTATCATTTTTTTAAAAATCCATGCATACTCTCTTCAATGTTAGCCATTCAACTAGGGCTTTGTTTTCTCATTGTATTGTATAGCAAATATTCTGTTAATTGTCTGCTCAGGTAAGTTGAGTGCCTATGTTACACACTGTGAGAAGTTAGTGAGTTCAGAGAACAAGAAGGTTAACACTGTGCAGCCCTGTAATCCCAGCACTTGGGAGGCTGAGGCAGGAGGATTGGTGCGAGTTCGAGACCAGCCTGAGCTACAAAAGTGACCTCAAGGCCAGCCTGAACTTCATACAAGACCCTGTCTCAAAAAAGACAAAAAAAGATTAACATTGATTTCATCTAGTGTCATTCAAATTGTATTCAAAACATTGAAAGGCTTGGATACTTCGGGATCAACAAAGGATCTTTTGCCCAGATGAACAGAATAGCAGTCAGAGAAAAGTCAAGAATAAGACATATCGCTGCAGGGCCCGGCGGGATGGCTCAGTGGTCTAAAGTGCCTGCCTGGGGAAGCTTGGGCGGCTTCAGGGACCTCGGTTCGATCCCCGGCACCACATGCTGCGCCAGCCTTGCCATCTTTAAACAGGTGTTAGAAGTCAAACTCAGTTGCAAGGGTGTCATGACACTGATGGTTTGTTTCTGTCATCGGCCCAGAGAGGCCTTGCCAGAGATCCAGTCAATGGGTTTTGAGTGCAAAACACAGAACTATTTGGAGCCTCTGACACAAGGAGCACAGGCCTACATGATGTGTCTGCGGGAGCTGGAGACTGCAGTTTGGCCAGAGGTACAGTCCTCAGTGCCTCAGGCCTAGCCCCTTCATAATGGAGACTTCAGAAATAATGGCTTTGTTCCTCTAACTTATGACTCAGAAAATGCAGCTGAACATGAGAACCAAGAGCATAATTTGGTAATGTGATCGTTTTGGTAGACAAATTTATGCCTCTGAGTGGCCCTGATGGCCCATTTTCAATGACGCTGTGAAATAATATAAACCTCACACATCTGCACTTCAAGGTAGGAAATGTCCCACCTGGGGAAAGCAAATAGCCACCACTCCACTTGCACATTGGAGGCCACAGACTACACTTCGCATTCTGCATTTGCCTAAATGTTGAGCTTCTTCCGGCTTTCAGTTATTTTCCTTGTTTTTTGTATCACCTGCTGGTGCATATTTATTTCTCTGGGTTTGGACCGGAACTCTAAAATATAAATTGTAAACATCCTTCTAGCCCCACCTGAATCCCAGAAACAGCAGCTGGTTCAGCCAGCTGCAAGGTATCATGTGCTAATGACTTTAGTTAGGGTGATGGGAGGGATTATAGATGCAATCTTCTGCAGGTAAGAAGTCAGATTTCCTTTTTATGTGTCTTTCTTAAGGGCTCCTAGTCTATCTGAACACCCTAGTAATTCTCTGTCTGAGATTTTCAGTGTGGTGCAGTATGGAATTCTATCTGCATTCAAAGGTCCAGAAGTGGGCAAAGAGAACACAATGTGTACTGATTTTGATCCAACTATTGAGTTACATTAAGATTAAAGTTTACAGAAAAATATAGTTATATTTGAATTTTACTTATACACACAAAATGTTTCAGCATAAAGTATGCTCTATGCCCTATTTAAGTATTTCAGAAGCAGATTTGTACTTAAAAACTATTAGTTGAATATTTGAAATTAAAATTTACCTGGTGACCTATATCCTTGTTTACTAAATCTGGTGACTCTTCTGAGGATGAAAAATTGATGAGCAGAGCCATCCACTGAATTCTCAAGTTCCAATGTGCTGAAAGGGCACAATGATGCTATTATTAACACCAAAAGGATAATGCTTTAAACTTTATACTTAGCTTTGAGATAAATTCCTGTATTTATATTTGAACTTGGGCATTCAAAGCCACATTTGAGCTTAAGTCTCTAGAATTTGTTAGCAGGCTCCTGAAGAGCTGATCCTTCTCCATGGGTCTGCTAGCCACAACCCCCTCCTCTACCCATTTAGTCCTCTACCAGTTCCTCTCAAACTAACAGAATGGAAAACCAAGCAAGAAGCTGCCTGCTCATCAGCCTTTCCATAACTTAAGAATAAACTAGGGTTTTCAATCATATCTAGGAGTTTTTCCTCACTATAGTTTGCACCCGAAGTCTGGTAAAAGTAGATAATTAGATCGCACAGTTTGGCATCAATCAGAACACAAGGTACTGGTTGCCAGAATGATTGTTTTCCAACCAAAAAAGAAAGAAAAGACCTGCTAAGGGTGCCTTGAAATTTTCATATGTTGTGAAAACGAAGTGTTAGCTTAGGTTGCTAGTGCTGTAACAAGTAGCTATGTGCTTCTGGAAGAGCAGGAGTAAAATCTCCAGCACCCACACATGACTTAGTGTGTCCTATCTTGTTCTGTGCTAGTTGGCTCATGAGGGAGCCACAAGACAGGCAGCATGTGTGTGAAAACACAAGCAGTATTTTTAGACCTTCCCTGGAATGCCTAAAGGTAAATAGAGATATTGAAGCACCACTGAACTCATGAAACAAGTCACAGGGACGCAAGACAATTCCATCGCCACCCATTCTGCCCCTGGAGTTTGATGCCACAGCAAAGCAATGCTCAATGCAAAGGGATGAGCACTGCTTAGTTGTCCGTGTGGCTGCCCGCCATGCACCCCAGCTGGTGAGACGTGACAAGACACAGGAGCCTGGGTAAGCAACATCTATCAAATGGAGCTCTTCAAATGTGGAAAAGAGCCACAGCTACGGCATTTGATGGACTCAGACTACTGCCTATGAATTTTAAAGCAAAGCTATGCAGTATACAAAATTAGATTCCAAGAGCTCTCGTGAAGTGGTAGAATGTGCTATGTGAGTCAATTTTTCAGAAACAGGTGAACACCAGAATTGAGCCCAGAGAGTAAGTGATGATCTATTTTTAAATATAGAGATAAGAATTTTGACTGTCCCTTTCTTTGGCAGGGTTGTGGCCTGAAAAGCACAATAATTTTAAAAATCCTAGAAATAGAGTACATATCAAAATGAAATCACAATTACTCAGATAGATGTGTACTTCAACTCACTTCAATTAAATGCAAATAGCATTTAGTGAGGTTTTGATGGGTTATTACAATTAATACAGATCCCTAATTGAGCTATATCATAAAACACAAGACAACTCTTCTTCCTTTATTACTTTCTTTTTAAAAATGTAAAAATGCTACCATTTGATGATTTTCAACATGAATTAAAAATAAACTTAAAAGGAACCCAATCAGAAAGGAGCCTATGAATTGGAATTAAAGAGTTTGCTAATCTTAGCTTTGATCTGGGAAAATAAGGCTAAAGCAGTCCTTAAGATTAAATAAAGCTCTGGATTTCTCAGGAGGAGAATTTTGCTGAATCTTCAATGCCCTGCTACCACAGAGGATAAAATGGAGAGTTTAAGAGGTAGAGAATTTAAAATGAGACTCTCATAATTTAAAAACAAACCTACATTGAATCCACAAATCTACCAGGAAAACTGCAAGTTATAAATATTGGTATACTGTGATTGGGATAAAGACCTGAAACAAAATCAGTATCCAGTTAGCTTGGCTTAGCATATAAATATGTAGATTTCTTTTCAGGAAAATAGTGCAAGTTAATGGATAAAGGTAAGAGGACCTTCATCAGGGAGAGCCACTGATGAACTGCGTTCCTTAGCGTTCAGCATTTGATAGGCACGTGATAAAATAAGGTTCTCAGAGGAAACTGTGGAACACTCGCAGAGCCTCTGACCAGACGGAACACAAAGCCATGAGGGAAAGAATAGGAAGAGACTTCTGGGCCCCCAAGAGACTCCAGAGGGAAGAGTGAAGTTACTCAAATAGAAAGCCTCCTCTAGCCAACCTTCTGTCACATGGATCGCAGACACAGCAGAGGCCCGAGATACACTTTGCAAGCTCAGCTCATCTATGAGAACATATCCCCACCTGTAAATTGAAGCCAAGCCAACTGGGATTCTCAGCAGGTCGTGAGAGTAAGTGGCAGCGCCCAAATGAAAACTCAGTGGATAGTAAAATATAAGTGCGGAGGGGAACCGCTATAGATCAGCCTGGCCGCACCATGTGTGCGTGAGAGGATTCCAACATCCCCTTCCTTCTCCCCACGTGTGGCTGTGCTGAAATACAGACCCATCCAGGCCTCCCTCCATACTTACGTTCATGAATATTCATGAGGCACTTTACAGTAAGCCTCCCAGGCTCTCCCACTGTGAGGATTGTGCAATTAAACTGTCCCTTGCCTCCTTCCCTCTAAAACACTGCCATGTGCATCTGTTTTTACTCCATACATTTCATAGTTGAATTTTATAAACGCAATATTTCTAGCTTGTTTCTAAAAGGACCTTCCACCTCCCACTTGAGATCAAGATTCCGTATTGAGTGATAAAAGCCCCTGGGGCTGCGTGGAGAAAACACATCAATAAGTGACTACCTCAGTGGGTCTGTAACCATCCATCTTTGCCTTCCTATTCCTGCTGCCCGCACGAGAGCTGTCTAATTGACTTCTCCTACTAGCTAGGAAAGTGAATAATTAATCAAATACAAGTCTACGGACCCCCTGTGCATACATCCGGCAAAGCAGCAAATGACATCAGCATCAGACTTGCACCTATTGAGATAAAGTAAATGCAAGAACTTGATATCACAAGGAGTTATGCTTCCAGTGATGAGATTTTCAGTAGCGAGTTGCGTGCAGACTGCCAGCTATTGTAAATCTATAATTCAGCTGCTTATTTAGTTCTTTATTCAGGTATTTGAATCATTCTTACAGCACTTAATTGGCTCGTTGCATGAGGGGGAGCCTCTTTCTACTTTTTCTCTCTTCTTTTTCAGAATTGCTTTCAGGCAATACATTGATTCTCTCCTAGTTATTGATTTGGGGCTGTGTGCTCATGATTGCTAATTATGTCTGGCACCTACATGTTTGTACCTTTTATAGCACTTAAATAGGATTTTTTTCTCTATTACAGTACATATTTTCCCTGTCCATATTTCAACTAACATGTCTGCTCAGTATTAAGAAGAATAGAATGAAACAAAAGACTTCCATCCTATAACTATGTGATTTTAAACCAGGGCTCCATACATTAATTTTTATCCGATTTCTGTGCTTTAGTAATTAAAACTTTCCAGGGAGTTAGACAAAGAGGAATTGGTTATCATTTCTAATGTAATTCTTACCTTGGTGCTAGCACTGCGGGTGCTCAGCAGGGATATGAGCAGACTTAGGCAATGCTGCCTTCTCCTGCTTCTTCTTTCTGAAAATCATCTTTGGTGACTGTCATCAGCTCCCCTTCGTGGTTGCCTCAGTGTCCTCAATCAATTTCAATGTTTACCTTTCATGGTTATCTTGTCTTTAGGAAACAATTGGAAGCCATCAGGTAGCAGATCTGTTAAATATGGTGGCTTGAGGGCACACCATAATGTTTGTATTTGTAACTTGTAATTGTTCAGAAATTGCCAAAAATGTTTTGAATGGATTCAGGGCATTGAGATAGCCATAAAAAAAAAAAAAACACCCATGAAAGAATACTTTCAGAACTGCTTTGGAAAGTGGCAAGAATGTTGTGTTGAATGTGTTTATAGTGAGAATTTTGAGGAGAATTAGTCATAACATGTCTTGCATTATGATAATTTTTAAATTTAAACACACATCATATTTTTGGATTCTATCTTTTATGTTCAGGATGATGTTAACAACACATAAAATTTACATATAACAAATTGCAAGATTATTATGTGGGGCCTCAAATTGCCCACTGAGCATCCCAAAGACAAAAGGGAGAAAATATAGGTAATTATAGGTTCACAGAGCTCATTAGGATAACATTTGTTCAAAAGAAACTACATTCAAGAACAACAAGCGCACCTTTGAGTAGGGCTAATCTCTATAGAATTCACAATCATAAAATACTAAAATCCACAAAGGAGTTTAAGAATACCTTCACATACTCCTAACAGCTGGAAATGGGCTCTGAAGTCCATGAAATTCACGAACAGATTGTGATATACTCATTCAGTGGAATACTACTGAGCAGTAAAATGGGAGGAAATGCTGGTGGGCATGATGGTATAGCTAAATTTGAAAGTCAGTATGCTAAAGAAAAGATTATGTATATTGCACAATTTGTTTGCATAAAGTTTGTGAATGTAGGTTAATGTACAGTAACAGGGAACAGGTGAAGGCTGCCTGTCAGTGGGGGTAGAGAGGGAGGTAGCATGCACAGGGACATGAAGAAACATTTGAGAAAGAGAGACATGTTTGGTATCTTCACTGTGACAATGGTGTCATGGCTCTGTACACATGCCAAGGTCATTTAGACTATGTGAGTGTTCTATTTTTAGAAACAGTGATAGCAACTTTATTGTTCAAAGCCAAAAGCTGAAAACAAGCCAAATTTCCACCAGCAGGTGAATGAATATATGAGTGGCAGCCCATTCCTGTACAGTGACAGAATATCTCTCCACCGCACAGAGGACTGAACTCGTGCTGCGTGCAACACGGGAGCAAGTCTCAAAATGATTGCACTCAGCAAAATTCTATAAAATGGAAACTAGTCCATAGTGATAGAAAGCCTGGAAGAAGTGATGATAGCCTGGAAGAAGGGGGGAGGATTCTAAAGGGAAGGATCCTGGTCTCATTATGATCATATGCATATATGCCAAAGATTGCCACAGTGCACACTTTAAATTTCTGCAACATATTGAATACCTCAATAAAACTTTGGAAAATCAAATACATCTTCTGTACAAAACTCTAACTCTGCACACATTTCATAATACCTCTTTTATGTCTATCTCCACCTTAACCACAAACTTTAGCAAGGAAGAAGTTGGTTCACTTTTGACGTGCACCTAGCAGGATGTGGACTGGTTTGTGAGCAGCACTGGGTACTAGTTGAGTTGTGTATTGCAATTTTTGTTAGTAATCATTGACATAACTGATGTCTACTTGCCATGCACTCACTACCTAAGTCTTTTTTAAAGATTAACTCTCTAATCCTCACAATAGTTCTTTAAATCAAATCTTAGTCCTAGCCCATTTTATAAGTGAACAAACCCAAGAAGCAGGCTTCAGAGCCTTCACAACACTGCCTTCTTCTTACATGCTCAGGATAATTGGAATCTCTGCCAGACATGATGGCGCGCACCTACCATTCCAGTAGTCAGGAGGCTGAGGGAGGATGATCATAATTTCAATGCCAACATGAGCAACTTAGCAAGAAAACTGTCCCCAAAATACAAAAGGACTGGGGATATAACTAGTAGTAGAGATCCTGCCTAGCACGTGTAAGGCCCTGGTTTCAATTTCCATCACTGAGAAACAAAATCAGAAAAAGAGAGACAGAGACAGACAGATAGAGAGAGAGGAAGAGAAGCAGGGAGACGGAGAGAAAGACAGGCACAAAGATACACAGAGAGAAGAATCTTCAAGAGCCTACAGCCAAGACTTTAAAACCTGAGGTGGAATAAATGGTGCCAAGGAGCGGGGAACTAAGACAGTGAACTCAAAAACTCAAATGAGTGTGACTGAACTTGGAATTAGAAAACTAGTGTTAAAACACTGAGTTAGGAAAAATTGCCACCGCAGAATTCACACAAAGATCAAATGAGAAAATGAATCTCAATTAAAACAGAAAAGCATCCTGATATACTCTAGGATGTATCATTTGGATCAAAAGAATTCAGTATCATTGCGCTTTGCATTTTCCTGCTGGTTAGTCATACTAAATCTTCTCTTACGTATTTTTAGCTATTTATATTTCAAAGGTCAAGATATACTCAGATCATTTGTCCATTTGCAGTTGGATCATAATCATGTTACTCTAGAGAGAATGACTACAGTCAAAACTAAATGACAGGGCTGGAAAGATGGCTAAGTGGTCTAAAGCACCTGTTTAGCCAAGCTTAGGCAAAGCACAGGGACCGCAGTTTGATCCCTGGCACGACATCCCACACCAGCCCCAACCCTAGCATGGGCAGTGCTGGCCAAAACAAAAAACAAACAAACAAACAAACAAAAAACCTGAATGACAGTGCTAGTGAGGATATAGAAAAGAAGGAAGCTTCATAGACTGCTGGTGGAAATATAAATAGTACAGCATTATGGAGAACAGAATGGAAATCCTTCCAAAAAATAAAAGATCTGTGTGTGATCCAGCAATCCTACTTTCAGGAGATTCAGTCTCAAAATAAAACTGAAAAACTGCCTGAGCTTGTAGCTCAGTACTCCCTGTTTTCAGTCCTCACTAAAATAAGAAAAATGAAGCCAAGGAGCAGGATAGAAAGCAGGATGAAGAAATCCTGTGATTTTTAGGGAAAAACACAGACGTGGATGACACTGTGTTACATGAAAGAAGCCAGGCCCAGAGAGAGATGCAACGCATGTTCTCTCCCTCAGAAGTGGGGGTTTTTAAAGAAAGGTGACCCAAGGGCCAGCCCCATAGCTCAGCGGATTAAAGCACCGACAAGTAGGCACAGCTGCCAGGGTTTGATCCTGTACACCGTGCTGGCTCCGCCCCCGGGACATGCTGAGAGGGCAATCGTGACTGGGTGTGGTGGCGCACACTGTAATCCCAGCTGGGCTGTAAACAAGCAGATCACTGGGAGTACAATCTAGTAGTAAGACCCTGAACACCCTGTAGACAACTTCCCTAAAATACAGGAAGGAAGGAAGGAAGGAAGGAAGGAAGGAAGGAAGGAAGGAAGGAAGGAAGGAAGGAAGGGCTGATCTGATTGTAGAATGGTGGCTACTTGAGGTTGGAAGGTAAGGGGAGAAAGGATAAAAGGGAACTTGTATTTTATCAGTGTGTCCTGTATGCATGTATGAAAGCATCACACCACATTCCATCAGTATGTGCATTAATGCATGTTCATCACAAATTAAATTTTAAAAAATAATTCATCAATTAATTAAAGTTTACATGATATCACGTTTCAGTTTAGGCCCATGTCCTCTCAGTTATGAGAAGACAGCTATATAGATTTCATGTGCCAGCTCGGAGCCTGGTGTAACCAGAGCAACCTCTTCTCATCCTCACAGTTAATATGCAGGATAACATGAGGCCTACATGTTTTTCAGGATACTCGTAGTTTCTTCACTTTAAAACTATTAGAATCCCACAGAATGAGTGCCATTTTCACATCAATGCTTTTGATTTCTACTATTTGAATCATTCTTCATTATGTGTTTAATTATAATAATATTGTGCTATTTTTGTCTTGGTGATTTGGGGTGCTGCAACAAAATACAGCCACTGGAGCAACTTATAAATAACAGAAATTTATTTCTCATGGTTGTTGAGTCTGGGAAGCCCAAGCCCAAGGCCTCAGCAGGTCGTGTTCACTGAGGGCGGGTGTCCTTCTGCATAGGTGTCCTCACATAGTGGAAGGAATAATGCAGCTCTCTGGAATCATTTTATCAAAATACTAATCCTACTCATGAGGGCTCCATCTGCATGGCCTGATTGCTTTCCAACGTCCCCTCCTAATAGCAATCGCCTTGATTGTTATATTTTGGAGGGTCTTGTTTCTGCACACCTTAGACATACGCAAGCACTGGTGGGCATTACCTTTAGCATCCTACATGCTGCATATGCCCACAATTCAAGCCATTTGCAGTCTACATGGAGCCAGGCTGACAAGGCTGCTGGACGGCTGAGGCCTCAAGGCAGGCACTCCTGCCTATGAGGCCATAGTTGTTCATGTCAGTGCCTCAGGAAATCAAGTCCATTCATTAGAATATTGTTTTGGTTTTTTGTGGTCACTGATATCCCTGTCTTCTGCTTGGTAGATCATAAATACAAGTTGCACATTCTTCATTAACTCTCTTAAGGAAATTAAAATGCAGCATTCAATTCTTCATTAGATATTTCTTTTTCTCTTGGTCATTGCTCTGAATGGTTGATTACAAAATAGCTTGGACTTACTGAACAATAAGATTGGGTTAGGTTTGTACTATACAATGAGTGATGGTATGTAACTGCAGTACAAACATTCAGACCTCTTCGCATCTTCCAGAGCAGGAGTGCTCAACTTCCAATTCCTGTACAAATCACACATACACACGCACCTTAAATAACTTCCTATTTCTACTTGACTTGCAGTCTGAGGAAATCCTGCATCTTCAGTCATAAGGCTATACCATAAATAGTTGGTTCATCATGTTTTATTCTCTTCCTAGTCTTTTTATTTTAATATATAAAAAATTGGCAATATATTGATATGTCGCAACAAGTTCAAAGCTAGTAACTTAATTTTTTTTCCTATTATTTATGCTACTACCTCATCACAATGAGCTGAAGTACTACATAATTCACATGTCATTCAGCTATCTTCCTAAATAACTTAGGTTTTATTTTTAACCATGAGTTCCATGGATAATTAGTCTGTGTGAGAAGAAGCAATATTCATTTTTTCCTATGATACTTGCCATTCCCAGAACCACTTACAAAAAAATAAAAAAATAACGTACCTCTTTTTTTAAAAGCACTGTTTCTCCCTTTTCACTCCTTTCACTTTACTTTCAGCTGACTCAGCTGAAACAACTCATTGGTGTGGACTTCACTAGATATGCGATGATTAGATATGAGAGTTAGTGCTGAGTGGCTCGTCAAGCAGTGATCTCTACCTTTCACATAATGAAACTACTAGAGCATCTGTCTTTTTCTGAACTATATAAGGTGGCAGTTACCATGCCTGGCTCTGCTCCTATTGGACTTTCTAGATATGTCTCATCCCTGGCTCAATTCTTAACCCAAGCTCAGTCCTGACACCACTGGAATAGAGGCCTGGGACTGGTAGTCCTAGGAAGAAAGATGTATCTGCCCTTGAACTATGGGTTTCTGAGTTAAAACCATTGCTCTGGAGCACAAGAGCAAGAGTATGAGCTGCTGACTCTAGTTCTCCCTCTATTTCTGGGTAGAAAACCACCACACTCCACCACAATCCTTGGTGTGTACAATAAGGCCTACAAGACGCAACTAAAATGTAAATATGATGATCTGTTCTGCAAGGTCAGATGCACACTGAATCTTAGGCTGTGAACTTCACCTTCTAGGTCAGAAAGTTCATGCCTCCATTTCTGAACTGCAGTTGTTCCCCCCATCCTGGGCCTAAAACAAGCGTACGGAGAGCAATATCCACCCACAGGCAAGCATACTCACTCAGTAGTAACATGTGAATAGCTGAAATCTTGTTCATCAGTTGTTTAATAGAACCGATGAAAACTGGAAGATTAGGAAAATATGCCTGCAGTAGGCCTGAGTACTATTTCTTGAAATATTCATTTAAGAGGTACGTGTGTGTGTGTGTGTGTGTGTGTGTGTGCATGTGTGTGTGCGCACGTGCCCACGTGCATGCATGGGCATGATGGATGATGTGTGATGAGTTGTGATATTAAAAAAAAAGTCAAAAAAAAAGAGTGGAAAATCACCATCTTAAGGGACTCAGGATATTTACTAAGAAAAAAGTTGAACCTGTTTGAAGTCTTAGGTGGAAATAAAAAAAAAAAATTCATGCTGTGAAGGGTAATAAAGTTAAAGGCAGATTGTGCAAGTTGCACAGGTCGAATCTGGAGACCATGAAAGAGTAGTTTTTTCCCTGTAACAAAGTGTCTAGCATCCACAGGAAAAAGGTTTTTATTCAAAAATTAGTCAGATGCCCCAACATGTGCCGGAAGAAAGTGGAAGAACCGCAACTTCTAGCACTGGGAAGGAACTTGAGGCGGTCTTTCCCCATCCTTGGATGGCAGTTAAGTACTGGCAGTATTTGTTTCACAAGGATCCACAAATCCCTAAGCTATAGCTTTCTTCTGCTAAGCTCTAAGTTTTTAAGCTATTATACATGTGTTTTTAAAGGAACAATTTTTATAAGTTGGACCTTTTTCTACACTTTCTTATAATTCCCCTTATTTTAAGATAGTGCTTTCTGGGTGGGGATGAAGCAATTTCAAAATGGTAAAAAGCAACAGCTTTAGATGAAGAGTCAAACTTACGTTCCATTTTGTTCCCCTTTTCTTTATTGCTCCAAAAATGAAAAAAAAAAAAAAAAAAAAAGAATCATGTATTACAAAATGGGCAAAAACAAATAAAATGATACCAGTTGCAGAGAGAACACTTTGAAATCAGTAGTTATAAAAACAGCCTTACTTTCCATGGAATGCTAGGGGAGATTTTGAAAATAAGAAACTCTGTAAAAGGGTTCAGTATTAGGATGCTTGCATTTTTCAATTAGGTTTTCATATAAACTTAGGGCACAATGTTATTTGGAACATGACATACAGTAAAATAAGTATTTGCACGGGCTTTGATCCCTATCATTAAAATTCAATGTGCTGAAATTATAGATTGCAGATATAGAGATGGACTGACTACTTGCTTATAAAACTTTCAGATAATGAATATCTCCTATGCATAGTGCAACAGCCCACCAGGTTTCACAAAAATCATTTTGGTAAAGACAATGTATAGGCAAAGTACACTGAATGTCACCAAATGCTCCTCGTGGATGATGGCTTGCTTAGAAAGAACACAGACGCAGAGCACAGATCTGCTGCTCGATTTTGTAGTCTCTTCTCTCTTTGGTTTTACTTAAGTTTATGGCCCCTAATTGACAAAAGAAATCGGTTATTTATGTATCATGGAGAACCAGACACTACACTGGCCTTCAGCAAAACAGATGGAAATAAGAAGTGAGTTCCTGAAGCAAACTGGCAGTTGATCCCACATGACAAGCCACGGAAGGCATTTGTATGATCACAGGATTTGAAAGGTCAAAATTTTCTTCACATCCGAACAATGCAAACCATGCCAATTGCATCACAGGGAACCAGCAAAGAAGACATGCTTAGCTATGGGCATTCAAGTATCCACTAAATTACTCAGCCAGCATGGAGCACACACTCTCAGTAAAGATGGCCAAATTGTTTTTTTGGACCAGTTTTCCAACAGCAATCTAAAACATTCGCAATTGCTTATTTCTCAGTAATACAAAAGCCTGTGCTCCCATTACATAGAAGGAAGACACAGGAGCTGGTGAAGGCCGTTGTTCTAAATGACTAGCACTCAGGAGCCCTAGCAGTACACTGCCTAACCCTGGAGTTATGGTGTGCACTGTTAGTCCTTGCCGACAGGTTGAAGAGCTCCCCAACCTCACTGACAACTGCACCTCTCTGCCACAGCCTTGCATGACGTGAGTGACTTTACCCAACATCCTGCTACCCAGGATCCCAGAAGCACTGCCTGCCGGCAGAGAAAGCACTGTCAGTTTATCAGGGGTTTCCTTCCCTGGGTTCTACATTTTTTCCTTCTTAAGCTCTCTGCTAGTAGAAACGGTTGCTCTTTCCTTGGGTGCCTATCTCCTTACAGTTTTTATTCCTGTGATACCTTTCATCCTTTGTGGCTTCTTTTTCGTAGTTCCTAAACTTTGTAGTTATGTTTTCAGAAAAAAAGAAATCTTTCTCATTTCTTTAAATTCCACAGTTAGCTCTTCAGGTCATGGAGCACTTTCACCCCAGTGGCCCCCTCACTAATGAATCTTTTCAGGCCCACGAACACCTCATCACTGAGGCCGCAGCAGGATTTTCCAAGGTTCAAGCTGAAGCAATACAGGCTGTCCCTCTTGTCTTTACTTCTCCATTTGGAGGAAGGCAGTCTACTGGGCTTAATTATGCTGTCTCATAGAATTCACCCAAGTACCTCATGAATTTTACCTCTTCTTTCTAGTGCATCAAGCTGACTCCATTTTCAAAACTCACTTCCAAAAGAACTTGTTCTAAGTAGCACATCGTTATTCTTCTGCCATCTGTCAAAGCATGTTTATGGAATAACTTAGGGGCTCTGGGGTTTGTTTTGCCTTTCATAGCCTTAAACAAGCTTCACTCATTTTATACCCCAAATCTACTAATTGCTATCGTATAACTAATGTTCTTTCCCAAAATTACCTCAGGCCATTAGGTGCCAGCAGGAAGGAAGCAGAAGAGAAGGTCAAATCCTAGCACAGCTGTGCCTCTGACCTGCTGCTGAAAACAGCAGCTGCATGTGGAGGCCCCACCCAACCAGCTTCCTGAGGACCAGCTCTGATGTTGGAATAGCCCTGAGAGTAGGTGCCACAGGCAGAGCAAACACAGCATCTGGTTTTAGTGCTTACCAGCTTCATTCCTTATAGCCTGTATGACCTTAAGCAAATCTCTCACTTTTTAGACCCTCAACCTGCTCCTAGGCCAGGAGTAAAGATGAGAAGACATTATGCCTACTAAGTACTTAGTCTTGTCACACAGTGCTAGCTATTATTATCTTTATCAACAGGACAACATCCAGGCTTCAGAGCATCTCATTTATTAACTGAAGAAGCATGGTGTTTTAGAACAGTGGTCCCTAACCATAGGCACACAGCAGGAGGTCACCCAGGCTGGCTGCGGAAGCTTTATCCGCATTTACAGCTGTTTCCCATTGACAGTGTTACCACCTCAGCTCCACCTCCTATCACTTACTCAGTTGGGTATCAGATTTCACAGGAGCTTGAATTCTACTGAACGTGCAATGGTTATAAATGGACTGAGGCTCCCACTTCTCACCTGAACCCAACCCTTGAAACCACTTCCTAGTCCCCTCTCTCATGACAAATAACTGTCCTCGGCAAAACTCCTCCTGGGTGCCAAAAAGGAGGGGACACTGGTTTAGAGCACCTTTGAGGTTAGAGTATCTTTCTTGAGTTTTTCCACAGATGAACTGATAGGGATCTTTTCTTTTCTTTTCTTCTTTTTGCCTAGTACTTAGTATGGAACTCAGAAGGTTTTCATTGAATAACATCCTTAGCCATTTATTTATTTATTTACTTACTTACTTACTTACTTACTTATTTTTGAGGAAGGTTTTCACTAAACTGCCCAGGCTTGGCTTGAATGGGGCACCCTCTTGCCTCAATTTCCCAGATTACAGATGTGTCTGGGATTACAGATGTGTGCCACCACACCCAGCTGTAACTTCTATATTACATATGTCTTCCATGAAGTGAACCACCTAAAGGAAAAGAACAATTCAAGGCAGTGAAACATGGTCCCTGCTAATTAGAAGCTCCTCCACATTAGAGACTTGGTTTTGTTTATCTTTTCCATCAATCAGTCAGAAGTTACTACAGGCAGCACTAGAGCAAATCAAGAGAAAAGTCAACCCAGTCTCTGACTCTAGGAAGGCACTAGGCAATTCAGGAACCCAGACCCAGGCACACAAGTAAGTGTCAGTAGTGGCTGAAACAGAACATATAGCAGATATAACCCTGAATTGAACTCAGCTCCAGATGTGAGCACTAGACACACTGATACTCCAAATGCTCATTAACTAGTACCATAAACAACCTCCAAGAAATAACATTGGAAGCTGTATGACTGGCAAATCTCCAGAACATAAAATTTAGTTGTCCTTTCCGCCAGTACCAATAGACTCTACTCATTTTTTATTTTTGTGTTCATTAGCAAAGCAGATACAGGGAACTTTTATAAACACTAAACCATCAGAGAGCTTGACTGTAGACAGCAGGAACAAAATAAGCAGCATGACCGTGTCCTCCCACACTCCTCAGAAGCAACTCAAGTGGCTCACGCACATTTAAGATCACATGATTCTCTGACTTTATGTGACCAGTCTTCTCATCACCAGTATTCCCCTCCACAGAGCACTTTCATTAGATTCTTGTCAGCTTGCTGTCAATTGGTGATGAGAGGCCAAGAACACACACACAACCTGCGTCCACCAGCTCCGAGAAGCAGAAGAGCAACAAGGCTGAGAGTACACAAGTTTTCCTTCCCAAACAAGTACCTCTCCTTTGCAACTTTACACTCACATCTAAGAAATTCTATGACAAGAAAAAAGAAACCCTCTTAAAAATCTTCAGATGAAAAGAGACCAAAAAAAAATATATATATATTACCACTCAACAACCTAAAACAATATTCAGTTATTACAGAACAAAGAGAAAACTTGTGTTGGGTAGAAATTTCATTATTCCCCCGGATATGAAAGTCCTGATATCAAGGTTGTCAACATTGTGATAGCAAATACAGTCCTAAAAGTGATTGCTTCTTGGAACATATCTTTAAAGATCATTTATAATTCAGTAATATCTCGACTAGCTCAGCTGCTAATATTGATTAACAGTCAACTACATTAATCAAGTGCAGACAATGAAAAACTCAAAGAGAAGCACAAACATGTCAAGAAGCCCAGAACCAATCTTGGAAAGATAGTTTCTACCCAAACAGAAAAATAACACTTTTATTCAACTTGTGGTTGGTGCCATTTCAGCAGAGTGTAAGAGTAGAGGTGATATGGAAAATACACTCAAAACTCCCCATAATTCTTAACCTGTCTTCTACATGCTGGGCCAGCAAGATAGCTCAGCAGTCTAATGCACCTGCTTAGGCAAGCTTAGGCAATCACAGGGACCTCAGTTCCATCCCTGGTACTATATGCTGTGCCAGCCCCACTCCCAGGGCAGGCTGAGCCAGCCATAACATACATACATACATACATACATACACACATCATACATACAGCAAGCAAAAAGAAAAAAACTATATATTAAAAATCAAATAAAATTGAAAGTATAAAGAGCTTTTACCAACCCTTTTATTAAAACGTCCCCCATGACCAGAGTCAAAGCTGGGTGAGATGGTAAATCCCTGTAATCCCAGCACTTAGGAGGCTGAAGCAGAAGGATTGCCATGAGCTCAAGGCCAGCCTGCATTACAAAGTGCATTCAAGGTTAGCTGGGACTATATAGCAAGACACTGTCTCAAAAAACAAGCCCCCCCCAAAAAAATCCCCAAATGTAGAACTTTCTTGATCATTCCATACTATGTGGCCCATGCTACAAGAGCTGAAATCTAGCATTACCAACAATAGGAAATAGACCAAACTTGGGCAAAGTACTTACTTGGGTGTTGTTGTGTAGAACACACAGTTTGTTCCATCCATCCATCTGTGGAATCATCAGGAAGTTCCCCTGCAATATCTGTTCCTAGAATGGCTTCTATTGCCAACCAGATAGTATACCAGCCAAGTCCAATGACAGAAATAAGTAGGAAAATTTGGAAGTTTCTGTTGCTGAGTTATTTTAACCATGAGTACCCTGACTCTAATTCCACACTGCAACCCTAGACAAGGAATGGACCCTTTTAAGTTCCAGAATGGAATCCGAATTGAAATCAAGGATGGTTCATGTGATAAAGCATCCCTTATGCAAGCAGTCCTGTCCACGGGCCATGTTACATGTTCCTACCTATGAATAATTCTTATGATTTCCAAATGATCCTTTATATTCATGTGGTTTGGGGGAAAGTAACTTTATAAAAAGCAGAAACTGCATAATTATCCCCTTAAAAAATGAACAATAGAGTAATGTGTAGATTTGGGAAGAACAAATGCAATAAGAAAGCATGCAATGAACCTTTGCTAGAAGGAAGTAGGTGGGCACAGCTACAGCCTGTCCAAGCTTTTCGCTGCAGAATGTCATTCCTCTCCTGCTTGAACATAATGTTAACCCTCAAGAATTTCTCTAGTCTTTTCTGACCTCCAGACTCCAGGGAATCTTTCAGAATTTACTAATCGATGACCTCTCAAAGATCTTTGCTCACCAGTTTAGACATATTATTTCTCTTTTGTCTGTACTTTCAGAGGAATGCTAATAGCCTCTGAGGAAAGATGACAGGAAAGTCCTTTCCTAGAAACAATTATTTACTTGTTTACCTTCTTTACTTTTCTTTAAAAAATAACACTTCTCCACCACACCTTCACCATCCTATCTTCTCAGCTATGAAGCTAGGGTTTCCGTCCCCCAAAAAACTGTGTGTGTGCATAGGCGGGGTTCTGCGGAGGTGACTAGGCTGTGTGGAATGATGTTTAGTAGTCAGTCCAACATGGGTTCATAGCTAAGCGTGATTTTGGAGGTGACTGGTTGGGGGAAGTGCCACTAGGGGAATGGCCTGGAAAGGTCTATCTTCCTCCCTCTTCTGTTAATCCCTTGCTCTGCTTTCTGTTTGCCGTGCTATGAGTAACTCTCCTCTGCCTTATGCTCTGCCATGCTGCCTTTGCCTTGGAACCAGACAGTAAAGTGAAATCTCCAGGAGGAAAAAAATACCTCTTACCTTTTAAAATGTGGGTGTTAGCTCTTATGTCTCCATGATAAGAAGGTGGCCAAGACAGATGCACACCCAGACATTTAAAGACAATGACATGAGCAGTGTATGAAGTGAGAAGCCTTTGCCTTAGCAGCACAGGTTAGGCTGAAGCCTCAGAGCTGAGAGTACTGTACAAGGAAGAAGACATCCACACATTTGCAAAAGAAGGGGTGACCAGTACAGACCATACTAACAGGTGACTTTTTTAAAAATCAAAGCTGTCACTATAAGCTCCCAACCTCCATCCCAAGTCAAACAAGCTTTGACAAAACCACTCACAGAATGTGGGATTCTGTTAGAGAGAAACATCATATGAATGGATGCTTGTCAAAGTGCAAAACTATATTGGTTCCTATCTGTTAAGGGACCCAACAAACTTCCATGGAGCTAGTTAATCTTGGAAAACATCCAAAGATATGAAATTTGCTCATATTGTCCTGACAGAGACAGTAATCAAAGAATGAAAGAGTCAGTAATAAAAGATACTTTCCTCTCCACACATGAACTTACCTATGGAAAAGAATACATACTTCCTGGCATTCACTGTGTTTGATTTATCTTCAAAAGATTACTGTCTTGGCTTGCCAAGGTCCCAACAGAGAGCTATGAGAGACACGCTCAGGAGGGTATGCAACAAGACATTAATCAGGCTACAGCAGGAAGTTTGAGCTCAGAAAGCCCAATGGGTGATCCCATGAGTAAGTCGGCAATAATTTAGTCATCTGTGCCAAAATAGCACCAAACTTTGAGAATACTGCAACACACGCTTCATTTTTTATTCATTTTTGTTTTCATTATTTTTTATTTTTAAGAGAGTACAAATTAGAATTAAAACAGAAAAATTACAAGTGTTACAGACAGTCACTTAACATAGTAATACGAATTTCACGGTATTTATTGCAGTGTATGATGTTGCCTTTCAACCAGTTATTCATATTACCAGATATATGCATGTAAATTTGGAAAAGGAAAAAAGAAAGAAATGTATGAGAAACTGAGAAAAAAAAAGGAGAAACAATTGAAAAAAGCAGTTGAACAAATTAAAACATTAACTTCTTTCCAAAGACCAGCAGAAATGCACAGAACAGTTGTCTAAACCACCCTGCTTGCATACATAGATAAATCTCTTTCCCTCACTCCCTCTCCTGTCCTCCTCCCCAACTCAGTAGCTCTTCCTTTTGAATAAGTTCATTCTTTTTTTTACCAGTGTCTATTGTACCCTTCAGATTTCATTTTTCTCTTTCAGGTTTTCACATTAAGGAGACAATGCAATGTTTATACATATGGTCTGATTTATTTCACTTAAGAGTGTCTTCTCTGGTTGCGTTCACTTACCAACAAAAGACTCAAATTTATCCTGTTTTATAGCCAGATAATACTTCATTGTGCAAATACATCACATCTTCCTTATCCTTTCTTCAGTTGATGGGCATCTGGGCTGTTTCCAGGATTTAGCTATAACCAGTTGCACTGCTATAAAAATGGGTACATATATCACTGCGGGATCTCATCTTTTTAAAAAGTTTCTGCACTTCAAAGAAAACCTCCAACAGAGGGAAAAAAAAATCAAACTGGGAAAAAAAAATCATAGCCAACTATCCCTCTGACAAAAACCTTCTATTTAGAATATATAAAGGATTTTTAAAAATAAGGCCCACCAATCCAAAGACCCAATCGAAAAGTGGGCATCTGAGATGAATATATACTTCTCAGAGGAAGAAATACAAAGACAAGCAAATATGTGAAAAAATGGTCAATATCATTGGTCATTTGAGAAACGCAAGTTAAATCAACACTGTGATTCCATCTCACCCCAGAAAGAATGGCTACCATCAGGAAGTCAGTCAATGACAAATGCTGTAGAGGCTGTGGAGAAAAATGATCCCTTCTGCACTGTTGCTAGGAGTGCAGACTGGTACAACCACTACGGAAATCAGTGTGAAGATTCCTTCAAAAGCTAGGATTAGAGATCCCATTCAAGCCAGCTATTCCCCTCCTGGGTATTTTTCCCGAAGAACTGAAAACCCACACTTCTTATAGTTTCTGGGGCTGAGTGTTGATGTCTGACCTAGCTCCTCTCCTGGTCTGGCTTGAAGTTCACTGGGATTGTGACCCCACACAGATCCATGGAACCAAGGAAAGTGTGGAGCCGAGGTGCAGATCGGGGGTTGTGACTGGTCCTCTAAGCAACAATCACAAAATTATTCAATGGGTGGTAAAACTGTGCTGTTTCCCTTTGCTATAGAAGGATAAAAGATAAATTTAGACTCTGGAAAACATATTGCTACATACATTAGAGATAACCATTAAAATAGCAAAAGCATACCTGATTCCTAATCAGTTAATAGGAAAAAAAAAAGGAGCATAGGAGAAATTATAAACCCAACAGTAATTAGAATGGGAAAGAAGGGTCAGGGAGTAGCACAAGGTCTGGAGTTCAATCCCTGGTACAGAGAGAGAGAGAGAGAGAGAGAGAGAGAGAGAGAGAGAGAGAGAGAGAGAGAGAGAGA
>PVJA010001975.1:87763-115020 GCA_004027025.1 Myocastor coypus | reverse complement strand
TTTGAGAGTAAAAGACTTCAGTTTTTCCCCATTTAGAATTATGCTAGCTGTTGGATTGTTGTAGATGGCTTTTATCAGGTTGAGGTAGAGGCCCTCTATTCCAATTTTCTGTAGGACTTTGAACATGAATGAGTGTTGCACTTTGTCAAAGGCCTTTTCGGCATCAATTGAGACGATCATGTGATTTTTGGTCTTGGTGAATTTTTTATTTTTAAATAAAAATATTTTATTTTTCCTAAGAATTTTTTCACTTAAAATTTTTCATTTACATTCATTATGTATCTTGAGTTCAGTTTCGTGTAAGAAGTGAGGTTGATCAGCTTATTTGTTGAAAACTCTACTCTTTTATATCAAATTGAGAGATATTCCTGAATGAGTGCTCTGGAAATACAGATGATACAAGATTTTACAACTATTTAATGAGGCAATTAGAAAACCCTCCTTCTCGCTCAGTTCTCAGAGCAGTAGGAATGGCAGATGTTCCTGGGAGATGCTGAGCTGGCTTTAGTTTCCTGTTACTTGATGTGACCTGAGAGTCTTTGATTCTTTGTCCATACAGTGCCTCTGGTCTTTAAGGGTTGCTGATCCACCATGGTATTTGTCCAACTCAGATCTTCACCTTGCTTGTTGCTGGTCCAATTTAGTGTTCATTGTTTCTTATCACAGCCATTATAGAACAGTGGTGGTGAACCTAGGGCCTGCATACCACATGCAGTGGGCTGTTTGTGTTACTGAAAGCTCTGAAAGGTTTCACCCCCACTGCAGTTAGCTCCCTACCTGGTTTCCCGGCTCCCTGACTTGTCAAGATTCAACCCTGCCACTTAACACCATTGATTGTGGGTGGATAAAGACTTTGTGACAAATCCTACATCTGTTTGTATAATGTGGCAAGTATATATGTGCTTCACTTACTTTGTTTTCATTAAAAACAAACAACAAAAAGAATATCTGTTTAAAAATGACCCACATGGGCTGGGGAGGTAGCTCAGTGGTATTAGCACCTACCTCGCAAGTGCAAGGCATCTGGGTTTGATCCCAGGTGCCATGTTCCATGCTGCCCTCAGAGCCTTGAGTGCTCTGTGCTGGTCACTTAAACTAGACGTGGTGGTACACTCCTGTAATCCCAATGCTGGAGAGGCTGAGACAGGAGGATCACTGTGAGTCCAAGCTGCATGGCCAGGCCCTGTACCAAATAAATAAATAAATAAATATATAAAGGATAAAAAAATGTAAAGTGGTCCACAGTTACTTGTAAATACTGGTAAAAGCATTGCCAACCTCCTGGTTTTTGTTGCAAGCTTCTCTCTCTCTTTCTCTCTCTTTGATGTCTTTTTGAGACAGCGTCTCACTTTTGTAGCCTAGGCTGGTCTCGAATTCGCACTGATCCTCCTGCCTCAGCCTCCCAAATGCTGGGATTACAGGCGTGCGCCACCACACCCAGCTAGCTTCTCTATTTATTTATTTATTTATTTATTTATTATTTTTTGAGTGGAGCAGGATACTCATTCTACATGGAACCTTCTCCAACAGCTTTGATGCCCTTTTAGGCCCTCTTTGGAGGGAGTTTTCAGCTATTCCCAAAGTACCCTGTTGCCTTTCCATGCTTACTGTACCTGATATGCAGGTCCCGTTTTCCAGGCTGTCTTCTTTTCCCCCTGGTACTTGGCTTCCAGTGCTTCTCAGACTGTTGGGAAGCTCTGATGTTCCCATCCTAGATTTGCTGCAGTTTCACATGGCTACCAGTGCAGCAGTTCGGCGTCACATCCACTGTCAAAGTACAGGATGATAAGGAAGTATGTCTCAGTTCTAGCCAACTTTTTACAAAGAACATGAAACTTCACAGTACTTAACGTGTTCAATTCCTATTTTTCTGGTTTCTACCTTACCTACCTTAGTCTAAGCTGCTTGAGGCTAAATCTTATATCCTCCATGTCTTTTATATTATCCTTATATAGTTAATCAGTATTTTTCTTGGAAATTCTCTTTATCAGAATAACAACTTTTTATGAGGCACCCATCTGTTGTGTCAGTTCTTTGATTTTTTTTAATGTTGTCATTCAGTTGAATTTATCTACTTTTCCTGTTTGTTCACTTCAGACTGGCCATCTTGATTTTTCTATAGATTTTAACTGAAACTTAATTTGGTTGCCCTAAACAATGTGGGTAGGTGAGATCCTTCTGTGGTGCAACCCCTAATGAATATGAGGAAAATTGTGAGCAGGTTTTTTTCTGGCTACTTGGTGGTTTTATGTGTTTTGTTTAGTGAACTGCCATGTATTTTATAGAGATGTAGATGTGTAGCTGTATTTTTCTGAAGGTGGTCTTTGTGTATTTTAGTTTTCCATGAGGTAAAAGAAAGGCAATCTCTAAAGTTCCTTCCAGTCTCATGTTTTCTGCTATTCCAAGTAAAAATACACAAAAGTCCAGTTATAATATTGATAAAGAAGACTTATTGATTGTATTTCGTACAGCGTCCACAAGATCTCACTATAAAGATCTGACTCACAGTGATTCTCCTGTTTTTTCAGCCTCACAAGTGTTGCAATTATAGGCACATGCCACTACGCCCAGTCTTGTCTTTTCCTTCCTTCCTTCCATCATTTTTTAACTTTTCATTAATTTTAATGAGAAAGAAGTAGCAATGAGAGGGCCAGAGAGATGGCTCAATAGAATAAGTGCTTGCCTGGCAAGCACAGTGTCCTGATTTCAATCCTGGTACCACAAAAAAACCCCAAAAGGAAATAGTAATGAGACAGTTTCAAAACAGGTTAGTAGGACAGTTACAATAATTAATACATTGCATATTGTCTTTGTAGTACTTATTCAGAGTACAAGATGCAGACATAGCTTGTCTAAAGACTACTAGTACAAATCTCATTGAACTAAGAGAAAGTAGCTATATATTCTAACTTTTGTGTGTGTATGTGTGTATTTGTGTGTGTATATATTTTTTTAAACTACAAATTATCCTTCATTTACACCCCCCTTTTTTGTTTTATTTTGTCAGAGATGGTTGTTCCATTGCCATTCGAATATTGTAGGTACATGAATTAAGAAAAATAACTATAGTCTAGTAGTCCATAATAGTAGTGGGTTATCAGTAGAACTGGCAATGTTAGTAGTTGTTGACTTGAGCCTTTTAGAGCTCAGCATATTAATATGGTAGTTATTTCCTTTTTATACCTTGTGGCTATACTTTTCTGCTGGTGGGTTAAGACTAACATAAAGCAAGACCTGTATAACAAAAAATGTAACTTTCACGGGTCAGTCAGATCCCTTCAGGATTTACCCTGAAACCGTATACAGCATTTTGTAGAACTTCTGTGTCAGTCCTCTGGATGAGTCATGGCCATTGCCTAACCAGTTTGCTCTCTGTGAAAGCCTGAGAGAATGTTTTCTCTCTAGGTGACTATTCTTAGGCACACTGTACATTGTTGATCACTTTCCCCATGTGGCCCCATAATCTCCTTGAACAGAAAATTTGGGGCACCAGTGCATTACAGGATGTTACAGTACAAGTTCTCTTGTACAAGTTCTCTTATGTCCTGATTCCTCACTGACCTTGAAGGGCTAAGGCCAAAATATTGCAATCCTGGGCAAAAAGACAAGGCAGGAAGCATTATAATTCCTGACTTGAAATTATACTACAAAGTTACTGTGATAAAAATCAGCATGGTATTAGCAAAAAAATAGACCTGAGGATCAATGGAATAGATTACAAGATGCAGAAGCAACTACAAACACATTCAGCCACCTTACCTTCGAAAAAGGGGCCAAACATACTTACTGGAAGAAAGCCTCTTTAACAAATGGTGCTAGAAAAACTGGCTCTCTACATTCCAAAAACTAAAACTTGACCCAGGTCTATAACCATGTGCTAAAGTCAAATAGATTAAAGATCTAAACATTAAAACAGACACTAAATCTCCTGGAAGAGAAAGTAGGAGGAAATCTTGAAGACATAGGTATGGGCGACATTTCATGAACAAAAATCAAACTGCACGGTAATACTTGAACCAGTTAACAACTGGGACCTCTTCTTATTGAGAAGTTTTTGCACATCAAAAGAAATTACCAACAGAGTGAAAAGACAATCACAAATTTGGAAAAAATCTTAACTTATAAGCACTGAAAGGTCTTCTATCTAGAATTTATAAAGAACTAAAAAAAAAAAAAAAAAGGGCCTCAAAGACCCATGCCTAGTCCTAATCACTGTTTCAGTGTGTCCTGGGGTTGGGGCCAGCCCAGGAGGCCAGGGATCGAACCAGCTGAGCTATCTAGCTAGCCTAATGTCAACTTTTTTTTTTTTTTTTTGGTACCAGGATTGAACTTAGGACCTTGTGTATGCCAAGCAGTTGGCTTAAGCCACTCAGCTATCTCCACAGTCCCATGTTTTATCTTAGGTTTTCTGTGCTTTACAAATAACTCCACGTACATAAAATGACTGTGGTTTCCAAAATGGATAGTTTTCTCTTCTCATGTAGGTAGGTGTTTCTGGGATGCTTCATTATAGCTATGTGATTGGAGTATGACACAGAAACTGTGGAAGTACCTGCAAGGAAGCTGATAGAGATTCCCATTGCTATGAAGGACCCTGCCAATGGCAGTGTGCTGAAAGTAGGTACAAAAGGTTGCAAAGGTAAGAATTTCTGTGCGAGTGAATGTGCTACATTCCTGAGTAATATGTTGGTCTTCTTTTCATTTAAGTGCCAAGGATGATCTTGATCTTGATGCCTTGGCTGCAGAAATAGAAGGAGCTGGCGCTGCCAAAGAACAGGAACCTCAAAAGACAAAGGGGAAAAAGAAAAAGGAGAAAAAGAAGCAGGACTTTGAGTGAGTATATTTTAAATGTATTTGGTTTTTATTAATTTAGGTACTGGATTTGTTTAATAAACTATTCCAATGCTTCAAAACTTGTTTTTTCTTTTCTAGTGAAGATGATATTCTGAAAGAACTGGAAGAATTGTCTTTAGAAGCTCAAGGCATCAAAGCAGACAGAGAAACGGTTACAGTGAAGGTGAAAGATGGTTATTTAATCAGGGTTCATGCTTATTCGTGCTTCCTACTGCTGGTTTTGGGAGCTACATTTGGAAACAGTTGTTGATATGTTAGTTCATAGTTTTTGTCAAATCTGATGCATAAAGGAGCAAACAATTATAAGGAAAGAAATAGCATATTTTAACATCTTCACAGATATAAATGTTTTATGTGGGACTCTAAATTTAATAGTATGTTGTCTGTTCATAAAACCTGTGACAGTTGGTGATATAGTAGCATCTCATATGTCCACTTTCAACTTTCTGTATTTTTTCATCCTTTGAGTGTAGATGAGCCTTAGAATAATGTTATAGTGATAGCTATTTTTCTTCTTTTAATTCTCTCATGTTTTATATGCCATTTGAAGTTAGGAAATGTTTCAGAGCACCTGGAATTTGAAATGTGTAGTGAGATGTGAGAGTCCTGAGGTAGCTTCCAGACCTTGGTTGGATTTTGTGTTCTTGTGAAAAGACCTTATTCTTAATTTTATTTACTATTTTAAATTTGTACTTAGCAAAGCCCATGACTCTGAGGGAGATCTTAGTTACTTTTATGAATTGAAAGTAATTCTGTTCATATATCTTAACAGTGAAAATTTTTTAGCCAACAGAAAACAACGAAGAAGATTCTACTTCAAAACAAGATAAAAAAAAGAAAGGACAGAAGGGCAAAAAACAAAGTTTTGATGATAATGATAGTGAAGAATCAGATGATAAGGATTCAAAATCAAAAAGGATTGCAAAATCCAAAGTGGAAATACATTCTGGGAGTGATGATGATGATGTTAATAAACTGTCTAAAAAAGCTAAAGGGAAAGCTCAGAAGTCTAATAAAAAGTGGGACGGCTCAGAGGAAGATGATGAGCACAGCAGAAGAGCCAAAGAGCTTTCCAGAGCGAACTCTTCAGGGGAAAGTGGTGATGAGGCTGATGGTGAATATTTGCAGTCCCGAAAAGGACAGAAAAAAAATCAAAAAAATAAGACAGGTCCTAATGTTGATGGTGGGAATGAAGATGATGACTCTTCCTTTAAAATTAAGACAGTGGCCCAAAAGAAGGCAGAAAAGAAAGAGCGTGAGAGGAAGAAGCGAGATGAAGAAAAAGCAAAACTACGGAAATTGAAAGAAAAAGAAGAATTAGAAACAAGTAAAAAGGATCAGGGTAAACAAAAAGAACCTCCAAAGAAACTGGAAGAGGAGCCGGTCAGATCCAGAGCGAGTGCTGATGCAGGAGCTGCCCCAGCCCCTGCAGAGAGAGGAGAGACGCTCACAGCTGCAGAAGGTGGGTGACATGGACATAGGGAAAAGCTTAAAGGCTCTCTCTCTCTCTCTTTTTTTTTTTTTTAATGTATTTGATACAGCTTCTGCAGGGTCTACAGTCTCACTATGTAGATCGGACTCGTAGTGATTCTCCTGTTTTCAGTCTCCCAAGAGCTGGATTATAGGCGTGCATCACCACGCCCAGTCTCAGTTGCCATCTCAGTGTGCCCCCCGGGGCTGGCATTGCCAGATATTGAACTTCTGCTGCTGCACTTATGTGCTCAAAGGCTCTTGATTATTTTTTTCTTTCTTTTTTTTTTTTTTTTAAATCAGAGTCCCACATTTTTTAATTTAATTTTTTTTACTTTTACTTGAGGTTTGTCAGCCAAACCTGAGGTTAGGGTCAACCTGCCTCTGTTCATTGCCAGTTGCAGTCACAGCTATTTCCCTGACAGCAACCTCTGCTGTGCTAAGGGGCCTCTGATTCTTACAAAGCCTTCAGTTGTGATCTTCAAGCCCTAGAGTCATTGTGTTATTTGTCCTTGCTTAGAACATAGTGTAACTGTAGGAGCCTTTTTTTTTTTTTTTCTTTAATAGGAGCCTTTTAAAAACTATAAAGAGCTAATGAAGTGCCAGTGTATGTACGAGGGAGGCTGAAACAGCATAGCTTTGAGCCTTGGAATTCCAAGTCCAGCCTGGACAACACAACCACTCTTCATTTCTTTTAAAAAAAAAGCAAGGCAAGTGCCACAGGGACCAAGGTTTGATCCCCAACACCACAAGCCATGTCTGTCCTGTCCCCTGGCGTGGTGGCACACACCTGTAAACACACTTGTAATCCCAGCACTGGTGAGACTGAAAACAGGAGGGTTACTATGAGTCCGAGCTGCAAAGTAAGATCCTGTACCAAATACATTAAAAAAAAAAATTCAACTAGGTTTGGTAGTGTGTGCTTGCCTATAATCCTGCCATGAACTGTGTGGTTGAGGCGGAAGGATGGCAAGTTCAAGCCTGGCCTGGGCAGTTTAACAAGCTCCATGTCAGATCCTGGGATTTGATCCCTGGTACCATCCTCTCCCCACCAAAAAAAGTGATTTCTCCTCTGGATGTTTACATGCACAGTATAAAATTATCCTTCGAGTGATTTCTATGTACACTACATGTTTTAGAGTTTCATTGTGAGAATTATTTTTTTGCTATTAATAGACTGTTTAAGCTGGATGTTGGGGTATAGGCCTTTGGTTCCAGCTGCTTTGGAGGCAGGAGGATCATGAGCTTGAGGCCAGCCTAGATGACATGGTGAGACCCTGCCTAAAGAAAAAAAGTGCCGAAGAAAACTTTTTATTTTTCCTTCAAATAATATTTTTAAATCCCTTCTTGTCCTTTAAAACTCAAGTCAATCTGTTAAATAGAAAAGTAAGATTAATATACCAAAATCAGTTAACATCTTCCAAGTGATAATGGGCCATGTTCTTTTACTAGAATCAACTAAGAAAAAAATACACATTCTAATTAATTTCCTCTTAGAACTAAAATATGTAGAAATGCAACAGTTTGCTCTTAAATCTTAGAATAATTTTTCTGTAGACCGGAAAGCTCGTACTGGAAATGATGTGGTTGTTTAACTACTGAAATTCTTATTTGGGCATCTATGCAGAGAAACGCCATGAAAGCAGTTTGAGAACTTAATTCTTTAGAGTTCTTCAAGGTTTGTTCTTTTTCTTCTCTTTTTTCATTGTCTTTTTGTGTATATCATTTCTATCTCTCTATCTCTAGCTCTAGCTCTGGCATCTCTGTCTATCTGTTTCTGTTTGTGGTAGTGGAAATTGAACCCAGGACCTCACGCATGCTAAGCAAGCGCTACACCATGGAGCCACATTCCCAGGTCCCTGCTGCCCCCTTTTTAAATGAATTTGGTACTGAGTCTCACTATGCAGATGGGGTTTGTAGCAGTCCTCCTGTTTTTTGCGTCCTTAGCATCCCACCCCTTTTAAATTTTATTTTGAGACAAGGTTTCACTAAGTTACCCAAGCTAGTTTCAAGCCTGCTGTTCTGCTGTCTCAGCTTCTAGTAGCTGGGATTGCAGTGATGGACCACTATATGTACTACTCTATATATTTTATTCTTTTAATAGCCCCTCACAGTAGGCATTACATTATCCTCAGGTGAAACTATAGAACTTAAATGAAAATTAGTTCATTCTGTTCCTTACAAGCCACACTATCCTGGTACTAAGGATTAAGAGTTACTGGGATAAAGTATTGCCTTCTTGCTTCTGACTACCTGTATTCATCAGGCCACCTCAGCTCAACACCAGCAATGTAGCTGCTCAGCAGGCAAACATGTGCTATACTGTGGTCATCTAGGTGCTCAGGATGATTCAGTGCACACAGGTTTAGCCCACTGATGCCACTTTGGTCCTTTAGTTCTGCTATAAGAAAAAAGTGCATTATTTTGCCTTTATTTGCTAGATGACAATGAAGGAGATAAAAAGAAGAAAGATAAGAAGAAAAAGAAAACAGAAAAGGAAGATAAAGAGAAAGAAAAGAAAAAAGGACCTAGCAAAGCTACTGTTAAAGCTATGCAAGAAGCTCTGGCTAAGCTTAAAGAAGAAGAAGAAAGACAGAAGAGAGAAGAGGAAGAACGCATAAAACGACTTGAAGAGTTAGAAGCCAAGCGGAAAGAAGAGGTATGTTTTTTGTGAGGTTGACAATGTTGACATTTCGCTTAGTTTAGAATTCTTTTTGTGTGTGTGTCTATAAATAAGGTTTTATGTTTCGTTTTGTTTTACAATTCATTTGGCTAATAAACATTTGTAATCTTTTTTTAAAAGAAATTTTATTTTATTTTTTTTCTTGTTTCAGAACTTTTGTTTGTTTGTTTATTTATTTTTATGGCTGGCTCAGTTTGCCCTGAGGGCAGGGCTGGCGCAACATGTGGTGCCGGGGATCAAACCGCAGTCCCTGCAGCAGCCTAAGCTTTCCTAAGCAAGTGCTTTAGACCACTGAGCCATCCTGCCGGGCCAACATTTGTAATCTAATGCTAAAAAATTCAGGGTTAGATGACAGTTTAATTACATTATTGTTTTAATATAGGTAATTGAATGAAGATTTACTGGAAGTCCTAGTTTTTTACATGTGGAAAAGAAGATTGTGTATCATTGCTAGTTGACACTGTTTAATAATAATGCACAATATTAAAACTACTTTATATGGAATCTCCTAATACAGTTCTTGGAATGTCTCAGAAACTTTGAAGTTTGATTTATTTACATCTAAATTTTATATTTCATTAAGCTAATACATATACTTTTGATAGGAACGATTAGAACAAGAAAAAAGAGAAAGGAAAAAACAGAAAGAAAAAGAAAGAAAAGAACGCTTGAAAAAAGAAGGGAAACTGTTAACCAAATCACAGAGAGAAGCTAGAGCCAGAGCTGAAGCTACCCTTAAACTTCTACAAGCTCAGGGTAAGTGGCATTTGTGATCACTAGAATAAGTGGTTTTTAGAGGGTGAATGGAATTGAATCCTAAGGCAGGAGGATTCCTGTGAAAGGTCTTTGAAATCATCTAGTGAAAATATAAAGAATAAATATGATATCATTCTAATTTGGTTATTTAGTATGCTAAATTCCATTCTAGGACAAAAAATGTTATTTATAGCTGAGTGCATTTGGTATATTCCTGTAGTCCCAGATACTTGACAAGATTACCCCCTGCCCCAAGTATGTGTAAATATAGTAATATGCTTCTATAAATAATTTCCAAACAAAAATAAAGATAAAATCAGTATTAACCATACTTTCCCTATTTTGTTTTGTACTGTTTTTTTGTTTGTTTGTTTGCTTGCTTTTGTTTTGTTTGGTATAGGATCTCACCATGTAGCTTGGACTCTTAGTAATCCTGTTTTCAGCTTCTCCAGCACTGGGATTACAGTGCTGGAAAACAAAGGCCAAGTATTAAAGGCTAGATATTGGTTAACTCGTATTTGGTTCCAGGGGGAATCCGCAAGTTGCACTGCGTTGATATATTTGTCTTTCACCTGCTTTCTATTTCAGCATGCCATTTATTTGGAGACAGTACCGGATAATGTAGAATTCTTATACTTTAGACTGCATGCCATGCTGGCCCCACCCTTGGGGCACAGCAAAACTTGGATTGAGCCTGAGTGTGGTGGCCTGTGTCTACAATCCTATCTCTTGGGAGGCTGAAAAACAGGATCACTACAAGTCTGATCAGTGTAGTGAGACCTTGTACACCCTGTAGTAAACACAAAAAAATAAATATTACACTCTCCTGATGTTTGTGAATATATTTTCTATCCCCTGTATCTTCTTAGATCCAGCAGTTACTGCTCCATAGTAGTTGTCATGCCGAGACAGTTTGGTTCTCTCAGTTCTAGTGATGTTAAGATTGATCAGTGGATTATCCGTTTTATCTTTTTATGAAATTTCCTGTTGACTTGCCCCCCCCCCTTATTTTTGGTGTTAAGGATTAAGCGAAGAGCCTTTACACTGAAAGCGAAGAGCCTTTACACTGAAAATGTCTCTATTCCTTTTTTATTTGTTATTTTGAGACAATCTTGTGAGGTCTCTTACATCGGTCAGGCCAGGCTTGAACTTGTGACTCCCCTGCCTCAGCCTCATAGTGCTTAGATGGCAGGTGTGCACCCCACTGAGTTTTCATGTAACAGTTTTATTATTTCCTTGGTGGTGATCTTGCATGCGCTGCTCCCTAGGAATTTCAGAAAGTTAATCTGATTTTTTCATTTCTTCTGCATTTAGTTAGGCTCTCTAAAGAGAAACCTTTCCTGAAATACAATTCAGATTAGAATGCCAGGGTATATGCTTCAGTTCTTAAAAGTTTTTTAAAAGTAAGTTGGTACCCCTGCAACTTTTAGGGCTTCATTATGAGTTTAACTTTTCTGTTATATAGGTATTTTAGTTTAACGAAGTTTTATGTAATTGGTGTGTTCTCATCTCTTAAATACGTTACATTTTTAAATTTGGTATAATTATTATCAGCTCATGTCCACAATATATAAGGCTTAGTTGCATTTTGGTCAGTAGGTACATTTATATAATAAAGCTCATTATTTTTAAAATTCCTTTGCCCTTCCTACTCACTTCTCTTCCTCTGCCTTTAAATCCCCTCTCTCCTTTTCATTCTTCTTTTTAATTATTTTTAACTCATGTTTGTGACAGTGTTTGCATTCACCAAAATGTTTAGGTTACTATGTGTGGTATTTCTTAGTTCTTCTTATCTTTCCCTTCCTCTCTCTTTCCCTCAGTCTCCTGGACCCATCCCCATGTGTAAGGAATCTATCCCTTAGTTCTTCAAATTTTTATTTATTTATTCATTTGTTTGATACAGGGTCTCCCTACATAGTTAGACTTGTAGTGATCCTCCTGTCTCAGCCTCCCCAGTGCTGGGATTACAGGTGTACACCACCATGCCCAGTTTCTGGTGTCAGCATGGCATCTAGTACCAGGGACCAAACTTTGGATCTTGGGCTTGCTAGGCAGGCAGTTTGACTGCAGAGCTATCTCTCCAGCCTTCTCTGTTTTTTTTTGATATTGAAACTGTGTCATCTTTGGCCAGTGGGAGGATACTTGGGTTGGTTCCTGTGACTTTTATACATGGGCACATTGCCTTTGTTGTTTACTTTCTGACTGAACACACTATCTCAGCTTCATCTTTTTACCTTAACCCATTTTCATTTTCTACCTTAGATCTGGTAACAGCTGTTTACACAGGGAGCCTTCATTCCTTTTAGTGCAGCGGCTCTCAACCTGTGGGTCGCGACCCTAGTAGGGGTCGAAGGACCAAAACAAAGGGGTCGCCTAAAGCCATAGGAAAATACATAATGCATATCAGGTATTTACATTCCGAATCATAACTGTAGCAAAATTACAATTTTGAAATAGCCACCAAAGTTATTTTTTGGTTTGGGGTCACCGCAATATGAAGAACTTTATTGTGGGGTCACAGCATTAGAAAGGTTGAGAACCACTGCTTTAGTGGCTAATGATGTTTTGTGGTCACAATGTGGGCATAATTATATTTTTGATAGGTGGGACAATTTAAAATAGTATCTTTCCTCTGAGAAGGATATAGTGATTCAGCTCTTTACTTCCTGTTCCTCTTATATAACACAGGTTTTATCTGAGCTGTTCTGAGGTTTACATTACAATAATAATGCTTTTTATTGTATACTTGGTTTATAATTGATACTACAATAAGCCTTTGCCATTATATGTTTTTCCTTCATTGAAAAAAAAAAAAAAAAAGCCTCAAAGAGATTTCATTCCTAAAGTGTGGATGAGGAAATAGTGATTTAGAGCTTAAACAGCCTTCTAGAGTTGACATTTACAATTAGTCTAAGCCTTGACATGCTTGATTAGGAGCAGAAGGTATAGAGAAACATAGCACTTGGATTTCAGAAATTTTTGTTCATCAGGATAATAGCTTTTTTTTTTTTTTTTTTTTAAGAATGTTTTAATTTTTTTTCTTGTTTAGAACTTTTGTTTATTTATTTTTATGGCTGGCTCAGCCTGCCCTCAGGGCAGGGCTGGCGCAGCATGTGGTGCTGGGGATTGAACCGCGGTCCCTGCAGCCACCCAAGCTTTCCTAAGCAGGCGCTTTAGACCACTGAGCCATCCTGCTGGGCCCCAGGATAATAGCTTTTTTAAAAATTGAAATTAAAGAATAAATTTGAGCATAGTTAGACCTAAACATCAAATAGGACTAGTGACTATGAGAAAGGCTAAGAATACTCATGAAGCAATTGTGCTGGTATCAGCAGGGAGTTGTTTGCCTGTATGAAATGCTCCTAAGGAGTGGACTAGTAGTTATGGTGATTAGATGGAAATTACAGTTTAAAATGACCTTAGCATCAACCATTAGAGTAGTTGAAAGAGATGGTTTCTTTAGTGGCATCTCTGACCCTAATCTCTTACTGCTTTTATATGTAGTATTGCCAAATGTTTGACATCAATTTCCTTTTTTTCTTTTTAATATTATGGCTGGCTCAGCCGGCTCTGGGGATGGGGCTGGCACAGCATGTGGTACCAGGGATCGAACCATGGTCCCTGTGGTTGCCTAAACAAGCAAGTGCTTTAGACCACTGAGCCATCTTGCCAGCCCCTCCCATTGTCTATTAATAAAAGTCCAGTGGGGCATGGTAGTACACTCCTGAAATTACACCATTCAGGAGGCTGAGGCAAGTGGTTGTAGTTCAGGAACAGCCTGAGCTATATAGCAAGGCAACAACAGAAAGATCCATATTCCTTAGCCAGATTTTAAACGACCTTTGCAGTTCATTCATATTTCACTAAAAGATTCCATAGTGGTCTTTTAACCAGATCTTGTTAAGTAGAGATCATTTGCCATGTTTACTACCCAGGTTAATGCAAAACTTACTTATTGAGCCCAGAATATAGTCTTAGCTATTAGTTGCAGAGTTTTACATGTGATTGTGCTGAAATTTGCAGCAGATAAACTTTTCAGTCAGTCTTTAGTAAGTGATTATTAAGCATATAGCTTCCTTTTAAGAAGATACTTTAGAAATAATGTGGAATAAACTGCAGGAAAAAGCTTCTGTAAGAACTGCATTGTGGTTTCTCAGTTTGCAAAGTGCATAGGCAGTCTGAACATAAAAGCCTTGGTGCTGATTAAAAATACAGTAGTTTAGTAATCCCTGCCTGGAAGAGTTGTAGTCAGTTGGCTAATTGTGGGATGCTATAGGGAACAAACCAGACCCTTACTTTTGACTTAGTAGGTGTAGGCTCCTAGCGGGGAGAAGTCTAGTGAGCTTGATGATCTCTGCATTCTCCTCTGGCTTAATCCTCACTTTGGTTTGTTTAACATATTCACGATGAGGTATAGTTTGTGTGCCTTGCTGCCAGCTCACTTTGAACCACATGTATTCTGTGCCAGTCCCATGGGCAGTACAAGCCACCCAATGAAATAGTTGTGTATGTACCACCAGTGGTTCAGGGCAGTGGGAACATATTAATGTGCTTTTCTTACTGAGTCAAAGCTATCTTTGTGCAATTGTGGCCAGTCTCAGTATCTACATATATTTATTTATGTACTTTCAAGTTGACCCTTTTCTATCATTTTTTCTTTGCTGATACCATTTAAATGTCCACGATAAGGACGTGGGATATAGCTCAGTGGTAGAATGTTTGCCTAGCATGTGCAGGCGTCAGCCTTCATCAGTGAGGCAGGGCCCATGCTATGCAGTTCTGCTGCTGTTTTCATTGTAAAGCTTCTGACTGCTTGTAGTGATGAAAGGCTGTCAGTCAGCATAAGGGGCCAGCTGTCTTACAGGTTTGTTATGGGAACAGAGGAGGAGGGATATACTATGGAACCATTTCAGCTATAGCTCTGTGCTTTTGCTGCTATGTACCATTAACTGCTAACTGATGTATTTTACTCAGAGTTAGTAATACTTGGCAAATGACATTTCACCCTGATTTGCTCTGTCTTAATTTGACTATTTTTTATTCTATTTAGCAAAAAATATTAAAGCACATATTTAAAACAGGATAAGACCCATGAATACATTACTGAACACAAAACACTTTACTGATTTGATTTTAAAAGTTCATCTGAATAAGTTACTTTATTCTTATATATGCTTTTAACTGCTTATTAAGCTGATGGGAAGAAAAGTTAGTTGTTTCACAATAACGAAAACTGTTTTACTTTGTATTAGTTTTCTAGTGGTGCTCTGATAGATTAGCACAAACTTAGTACTGTATTTAATATTACATTTATAGACTGGGCACGCCTGTAATCCCAGCACGTGGGAGGCTGACAATAGGATCATTATGAGTCCAGCCTACATAATGAGACCCTGTACACCCTGTACTAAACACGTAAAAATAAATAAAAAATTACACTTATTACCTTATAGTTGTGTAATTAGAACTGTGACAAGGTCTGAGTGGGCTACGCAGGACACTGGCAGGCCTCCTTTTGTCCCCCAGTGGTTCTGAGGATAAGAACACATTCCCATACTTATTTCAGCTTTGAAAGGCCGCCCCCATTTATAGCTTTACTCTCTATCATCTCCAGATTCAGCAACATTGAAGTCCACTGCCCATTTTAGTCACATTTTTCCCTGACAGTAGAATTCTGCTCAAGGAGGCTCTTTATTCTTAGAGAATTGTGTGATTAGGTTGGACCTGCTGCCCAGGGTAATTTCCACACAGTGGAGTCCATAACCTGTCAGTGCAGTGCTTCTCTGCTGTATTAAATCATAGATTCACATGTTGTGGGGACAAGAGCCTAGATGTAGATGTCTTTGTGGGGAGGGTTCTTTAGTTCTGCCTATCCATATACTCAAACTTGTTTTTTAAACTTAATTGCAAATTAAGCATTTATTTGTGTCATGTTTGACCATACCTTTTAAAGACCAGAATCTTTTGTTAGATAGAGGTCAGTTAACACATTGTTGTGAAACGGGCAGAATGTTACTTGATACCATTTATTTGCTTGTAGGCATACATCTTACCACTTTACATATGCGTGCCAGGCAAAAACATAGCTGGTAAATCGTAACTATGACCAGGAGATAGGTAAATGTTAGCAAACTTTGCTTTGCTAGGAAGGAACTCTGTAAGCATATGTGTTAAAAAACAAAACAACCAAAAAAAAAAAAAAAAAAAAAAAAAAAAAAAAAAAAAAAAAAACTGATCATGTCTTTCAGGGATCTGTAAGAGTTTTAGTAATACTGGAAAAAAGATAGGTTAGAGGTTAATTTTCTTTTTTTTTTTTTTTTTTTTAAAGTTTTCTTTATTATTTTTTTTCTTGTTTCAGAACCTTTGTTTATTCACTCATTTTTTTTTATGGCCGGCTCAGCCCGCCCCGAGGGCAGGGCTGGCACAGCATGTGGTGCCGGGGCCTGAACCGTGGTCCCTGAAGCCACCCAAAGCTTCCCCAAGCAGGCGCTTTAGACCACTGTGCCATCCCGCCGGGCCCCCTAGAGGTTAATTTTCTTGGAACTATGTGTTAACTTTTTTTTACTTTTGTGTTCTGTTTCAGTCACTTATAGATCAGAACTTACGGTGTATATAATGGTAACAGATTTCTGTGTCTGTTTAGTGGAGATGAGGAAAAGAATTGCAGAATTTCCATTGTTTCATTTGTAAAGGTTTAAATCATCGTGTTCCCTTTGAGTTGAGGGCATTAGTGTGTAAACATTGTTTATAGCACTAGTACGAAGCACCCTTCTGGTTGCCTTACTTCATTTGAGGAGATAGGAAAGGGGTCTTTGATGTCTGAACATTTGGAGAGGGGACTCCGCATTGGTTTTTACCTTGTCACACTGCTGTGGCCAAGGGGCATGCTAGGGTGGAGCTTCTCCACAATCCTGGGACATAAAACTCTGAGCCTTATCTTTTTGGCTAGAGAACCAGAAAGTATTCTATGGAGCCATGGCAGGAGGGAAAATTGTGGAGATCAAGAGCTGGAGAGTGTCTTATAGTTTTGTATAGGAATTAACAAGTCCTCATGCTCACTGGGGAGCCCTGCACACTTGAAACAGATGCAGAGAAGCATAGCCACAGCTTCCAAAACTGGACTGTGATATAAACCAGAACAGAGACTTAAAGAGTTGAATAGATGATCTTCCTGATAAAATATTATAATTCTGTGTGTAGTGTGGAAAGCAATGCATATTCTAATCTGTGAAGAGTAGCCATGTTATACTTATGCAGAAATCACCAAGAACCCATAAATTCGGAAAAAGAATACTCAGCATTATTAGTCATTAAGGAGATTTAAGACCTCAGTAAAGTAGTACTGCACAGCTGTGAGAATGTCCCAAAGTGCAGACCAGTCCTTATCAGGTAGAAAGACCACTTTGGAAAACAATTGGCAGTTTCACCTAAAGTTACACATTTATTTTAGGTTTCATTTCCTTTCTGAAATACATAAGAGAACTAACTGGTCATGAGAGAACTGGTATAAAACTGTTTTTTGTCCCGATAGCACCAAACTGTAAACCACTCAAATCCTTCTACTTTTGACTGTATAAACAGGCTGTCTTGACTCTGGTCTGTTAGTTACTCAGCCATAAGACTTCATTGGTGGGACTGATGGCAGAATAAAGATCCCCTGAATTGACATTTGGAAAAAGCTAATATTCAGAAGTGGAGAAGAGATCATTGGTTAGCCAGGGACTAAAGATTTGAGGAGAGTTTGACTCCATGGGCTGGCACAGGAATATAATTGCTCTGTCTTCATTGTAGTGGTTACTTCTCCATGCATTTGTTGAAACCCTTGTTGTATACTCATATATGAAAGTTTTAAATTTATAAATCTTGTAACACCTTATTATATGAAAAGGTAAGTTTTTGTGTGAATGTCCTATTTTGTGGTGTGCTGAGGTAAATAAAATGTTACCTGTCAAATACTTTCTCAGGTGACATGCTAATAGTTTAACCTGAAGTTTTCTTTTTATTATCCTGTAGGTGTTGAAGTGCCATCAAAAGACTCTTTGCCAAAGAAAAGGCCAATTTATGAAGACAAAAAGAAGAAAAAAATACCACAGCAGCTAGAAAATAAAGAAGGTTTGTATGTAAGATGCCTGTGGGTTAGAAACTGTTTTGTTTGGCTTTTCCTTGCAACCTTCTAAGTAGACTATCTTTTTAAGAGAAATCAGCAAATAAGAATCGTGCATGCACACGTGTGTATACATACGCATATCATACCCAAGGCCTCACAAATGCTAAAAATGTGCTCTACCACTTAGCTACACCCCTAACCCTTGAGCTGCATTTTAAAATTTCTTCCTTATACTGTACCTTATGTTCTTATGGCTGTCATTCTCTTCTGATTCAAATGAGAGGCAAATAGGAAATAATTTACTTTGAAAATTTTCCTATCCTATGAATAACTGTTATTATAAAAAGCAAAACTTACTTTTTTTTCCCCAGTCTTCTGTGATTTTGTATTATATGTCTTGAATGGGTTTCCTTTACAACATAGGATAAACATTTTCTAAACTTAGAAGAAAATTGATTCTTTCTACAGATTTCTATCCTGTACTGAACAGCATAGCTTAACAGAAATTGCACACTGCAGAACTCTTGGTAACTTGGTTCCTGTACCTTTTGCAGTTTCTGAAGCAGTAGAATTAAGTCCCACTGCAGAAGTTGTGGAACAAGGTGTACCGGAGAAAGAAGACACACCACCTTCTGTTGACCCAGGCCAGTAGCCTTCAGCAGTTCGTTAATTCCTATTAAATACTTTTGGTGTATCATAGGTTACCTTAGTTATTGTTATCTTCAAGGCCAAATAAAGTTCTGGCTGGATGACCTTATTGCTTAATTCTTAACTATCTCTTTTTATTTCCACTTTGAGAAAACATCCAAGTGACACTTGAACTTTTTTTTTTTTTTTTATCTTTTTGAGACATGGTCTTGCTGTGTAGTTCAGGTTGGCCTTGCGCTCACTTGTATAGCCCAGGCTGGTCTCGAACTTGCACTGATCCAAGTGCTGGGATTATAGGCGTGCACTACCATGCCCGGCTCACTTTTTTGTTTTGTCAGTAAAGGTTTCATGGAGAAATTAGAAGGCTTCAGATTTTCTCTTTATGGATCAGAACTCCAAAGAAAGCCTGAAGTTCTTTAGTTAGTCCTTGGAAAATATCTTCATTTAGAACATTTATTTAAAAGTCTTTAAAATGTGCATTTTTTTATTATATATATTTTTTCTTAGACAAGGTCTTGCTTTGTAGTGTAGGCTGGCCTGGAACTATTACTAGCTCAGGCTAATCTCAAACTTGTCATCCTCCCGCCTTAGCCTCCCAGCTGCGGGAATTAGCAGGCATGTGCCACCATGCTTCACCATAATGTGTATTTTGAAACTTCTATGGAAGCCAGCTTTCATTTGTTACATCGATAAAGAAGATTCAGCTTCCTTATTCAGTGGGGGAGGCATTGTGGACAGTCTAGCTTTTTTCTTTTCGAGTTAAATATTAAAATTCAGAAGACTAATAAGAGAAGGGCTTGCTAGATGTGTGCTTTTTGAAAGAAAATCTCCAGTGTTTAAGGACAGGATTAGGACTAAGAAACAGTCCTAAAGAATGTCAAGATTGGCACACAGGTGAGTAATGATAGTTCCTTTTCTTCCTTTGCTTCTCCTAAGTGAATAAAGTCATTTCACTGGGCTAGACCTCAGCTTGGTCTTTATGGTGAAATTAGCAAAGTTAGGTTTATATATATATATTTTCCAACTGTTGAAGAAGTTTATTCTTCCATTGCCACAAAATATGTGCTTGCACAAAAAATTTATTTATGTATTTGTTTTTTGTGGTACCGGGGATTGAACTCAGGACCCTGTGCTTGCCAGACAGGTGCTTATTCTACTGAGCTCTTTCCCAGCCCTCAGGTTTATATTCTTCATGATAGTCCACTTGTATAGGCTGTAACACCAGAAAGAACTGCTAATTAGGAGGAATGTTTGGGTACCTGTTTTTAGTCTCATTTTCTTCTTAAAGTCATTTATTCAGAATTATTGACAAATAATTGTTATAGGGAAGCAAACACCCTCATAACTTTTATTAATGGTCTTGATGATTGGATTTCAGTATAAAGCTATTGTTAGAAAAAGGATATTATTGTTGTTGTTGTTGTTTGTTTGTTTTTTTGACCAGGAACCACAGGGCCTTGAGCTTGCCAGGCAGGTGCTATGCTGCTGAGCTATATTCCTAACTCTTAAAATCTTTAATGTTCAAATTATAATTAATCTTAGCTTTCTGCCTACCTTGGGGATTATAAACATGGCATTCTGTCATTACTATAGACTAGCATCACAATGGTAGTTTTATATCCAACTTTGGAATTTAAGTAATATTTGGCCATATCAAAAAGGTTAAAGAAGAATAAGTAATCAATTCTGTGTATAAAGTGAGTTGATTAAAAAAGTAGATATGAAATTTTGTCTTCAAGAACTGAATGTACTTATGCTTTCTCCAAGACCTAAAGGAATATTTCAGTGTGTGAATTCTACCCTTTTAACTTCAAGTAATCATACTTGATTTAATGATGATATATCATATATTGAATGTATATAGGAGATGGCAGAACATTTATTAGTAGTAAGCTGTAAGATGCTAGCTGTATTGAAAAGATATTTTAAAAATAACAATTACATGCATGCATAATCAAAACACCTTTTATGTCAGCATAATTTTCTGACTTTTTCTTAGAGCAACTTTATATGTCTAAATGATTTCTGTGTCTGAAACAAGAACTTTTCTTTACAGAAGAAGAAGAAGAAAGTGAGGATGGTGGATTGGATGATTGGGAAGCCATGGCCAGTGATGAGGACAGGGAAAAAGGTGAGTAGCTCATGCGAACACATCAACAGCTATGTGGAGGTGCTTGTCTCTGCGTTACCTCGTCTGTGTGCTGTGTTAGCAGCCAGTGGTATTAGGGGCACACATACTCGAAGAGGGCAGTCCCTCAAGTCTGAAAGACAGAATTTCATGGAGATGGGAGCCAGTCTTGCTCTCTCAATTGCCATGGCTCATAAGCCCAAATAAATGGATTTTCAGGACATCAGTTGAGCATTTTACTCAGGCAGTTAGAATGTATTTTTCTTGATTGATGTTTAAAATAGGGATGTTATTAAAGCTTATCTACTGAATGTGACCTTAAAATGTAATGAAAAGATGGATGGTGCAGTTCCTCTTTCCTATGAATAAGAAATGCTTTATTGTCATTAGTTTATTTTGAAAGTCTGTGTCTTTGGTTTAATTTCCTATGATTTTATTTTATTTTATTTTATTTATCTTCTTGAGAGCAGTATTTGGTTATTTTGCTTATTAGCCTCCTGTCCCCTAAAATGCCCTTGTTTTTACAGGTACATTTTTTTTTAAGCTTGGCTTTCATGACATTCTACAAGTTCTCATGCATTGATCTTTTGTAATTCTCATTTTGACATAATAACTTTACCTATGGTTTATTTAGTATATTAATGTACAAAAGTGGGTGATCAGAGCACATTCATGATTCTAGCCTTTGAAATATGTTCTCTGGCTTATAATGTAGCAAATAGTTGTCTTTTATATATGATTAGGAAGAATTTATAGTCTTCACTAGCTTAGTGCGTTGCTTTTCTGTATTTAATTTAAAAGTTTTTTACACTATGAGCTTTTTCTTTGGTGTGTTATTTTCTTCTGTTACTTAGACCATTGTGTTCTAGAAGTCTCCCACTATGATTATAGATGGCTTATCCCTGAATTCTGTTCATTTTTTGTTCTTTGTATTTTGATGCTGTTAGGTGCACCTTTCTGATGAGTTGAGTCTTTCATCATGGCTACTTTTATCAGAAACACTTGTTGCCTTAAAAGTCTTCTGTATCTGGGCTGGCAAGGTAGCTCAGTGGTCTGAAGCACCTGCTTAGGCAACTGCAGGGACCACGTTTCACCCCCAGCACCACATGCTGCACCATCTCCACTCCCAGGGCAGGCTGAGCCAGTCATAACATAAATAAGTAAAGTTAGAAAAGTTTTCTGTATCTGACACTCATGCAGCTATCCCAGCTGATTTATGTGACTCTTTTCTACCTTTATTACTGTTATTTTTTTGTATCCTTAAATAGATTACCATAGTCCATTTATGCTGCTATAACAAAATACTACATTTTGGGTGATGTATAGCTAACAGCAGTTTCTTAGAGTCATGCATGCAGGGAGTCCAGGATCTGGGCACTGACGTTGGCATTAGTGAGGGCTGTACTCTGCATCTAGGATATTTGCTTTCCTCGTGTTCCCAGAGGGATGAGTGCTCTGTTCTAATATGCTGGAAGGAAAGGAATAGGAGCTGGCCCTTTCTGAGACTTCTGTTGGTCACTTCTCAGAAGACCTTGCCTGTTAATAATGCCACAGTGGGGACCGTGTCTCAACCTGAATTGTACAGAGGATGCCACATTCAAACCACAGCAACCATACTTTGTCAATATTTATCTTTCACTTAGAATATTTATAGCCTATTGCATTTAATATAGTGAAATATATTAGTCCTAAGTTTTTCATTTAGTTCTGTTTTTTTTTTTTCTTTCTTTCTTTCTTACCATCTTTTGGACTGTTGGGTTTTAATTCCATTCTGTAAATGTTAGAAACAGTCATTTTAGAATTTTAGTTTCCTAACTTCAATGTACAGAAACTATTTTCTTGTTTTTTTATATTCTAGGGAAGGGTCTACAGGGTGTTTAGGGTCTCACTACTAGATTGGACTGGTAGTGATCCTCCTGTTTACAACCTCCCAAGAGCTGGGATTACAGGAGTATACTACTATGCCCAGTCTCAGTTACAGTCTCAGCATACCCTGGGGGCGAGGCCAGCATGTCAGGCCCAGGAACTGAACCCCCAGCCCCTGTGCCAGCTTGCAGGTGCTTTAATCCGCTGAACTATTTGGCTAGCCCTTCTGGTTGTCATATATACTGGTATTTTTCATGTAAAATTTTCCCCCATATGTTGTTACTTTTATGTGTTATGTTGTTATTTTACTTTTATAACTATAGAAATAACATGGAACAAAGTATTATAGATCTTTACAGCAGATTTATACCCATAGGTAGAATACTTCTTATTTGATATAGCATCATAAATGATTTGGATTTTGGGTTTAGATTTGGGAATATTTGTATTACATGAGCCACTTAGGGATGAGACCCAAGTTCAAAGATACAATCCATTGATATTTTAAATATATGTTATGCATGTACCCTAAAGGTTATTTTATGAAGTGTTTTTAATACTTTGATATATGAAATAAAATTTTATGAAATGGAATTAAAAGTTTCAGACTTTGATATTTTTGGATTAGTAATATTTAAGAATCATGAGTAAAATGGCAATATGGAACCATCTGTTGTAACTTTACAGTTGAGAAGCTCTGAAAGGTAGGCTGGAGTAACGGGGAAGTTGGATTTCTTTCCTACTCATCCATAATCTCTGTAAAGTGCTTCAGCATGGTACTCTACCTAAGGGTGTAAGCCAGGCACTTCTCCCTCCCTCCAGCCCTTACCAGGGCTGTGCTCCCAGCGCTGTCTTCCTGCCTTGAGGTGGCTTAGCATTTCAGCTGCTGCCTCCACAATGAGCAGCATTTCTATGGCGAAAGCAGAACTTAGCATTGGACTCAGCTTCCTATGTTTATTTTCTCCCTTTGCATCTGTCTTCCTGATACTTTTCTGCTGTTAACTTCAGTATGGATTACTACTTGAAGTTTTTACTGTTATATAACAGTCTTCATTGTATGTAGACAGATACCTTTTATTTATGTGTGAAAAGACAATGTTCCTATTCCTAACTTAATTGGTACATGTCAGTGATATTTTAGGATGTTACCTTAATGCCAATCTATAATGTTAATTCATTTGATTTAAAATCTATTTGCCTCCTGAAGAAGGCAACACAGTTCATATAGAAGTAAAAGAAAACCCTGAAGAAGAGGATGAGGAAGAAGAAGATGAGGAGGAAGAAGAGGAGAGTGAGGAAGAGGAGGAAGAGGAAGGAGAGAGTGAAGCCAGTGAAGGGGATGAGGACGATGAGAAGATGTCAGATGAGAAAGATTCAGGGAAGACAGATGCAAAACAAAGCAAAGAAATAAGCTCGGACTCTGAGTATGACTTTGATGATGATCGAACGAAAGAAGAGCAGGCTTATGACAAAGCAAAACGGAGAATCGAGGTATTTGTGTTTGTTATTTCTTTTTCTTTCCTCCTTCCACACTTCTGTGATCATTAGGACTATACTTCACAAATAAAGGCTTTCAACACCATTTTACAAAACACATTCTCAAGGTGAGGCAAGGTAACATGCATGCTGTGTGTCCTAGCCACTCAGGAGCCTGAGGCAGCAGGATCACCATGAGTGACATAGCAAGGACTCTGTCTGACAAAAACAAAGAACTTTGGGCTGGGGACATAAGTCAGTGGTAGAACACATGCATCACATGAGCGAGGATGTCAAGCGCAGTACTCAGAAAGCTTTGGACTTCACTTGAGAGTTTCAGATTAGGAATGCTTAATCCATGTATTTATTCAAGAAAATGCCACTTGGTCATAAAAAGAAACAAAATGCTGACAGTTGTTATGATAAAAATGAGCCTCAAAAACAGGTTGAGGTAAAGAAGCCAAAACCCAGAAGACCACATACTGTATGCTTGTTTTTATATGGAATTTCCAAAAAGACAAATTGGTAGAGACAAAATAGATTAATAGTTGCCTGGGCTGGCAATCAGGAGTCACTGCAAATGGGGACAAGGAGTCTTGAGTTGAAGGAAATATTCTAATACTGCTAGTAGTGATGGTTGCACAGTTCTGTAAATCAATAAAATATCGTAATATTACATAATTAAAACAGGTCATTCTTGGTATATAAATTATTTCTCAACAGAGCTCATGTTTGTAGTAAGAGGACCATAGTAGTATTGTTTGGTGAAAGACAAAAGCATGCAAACAAATCTATGGAGTGGGATAATGGAGGAAGTTTTACTTTGTGTCTTTTACTTATTTTGTGGTACTGGTGACCTTTACTCTAGCCCCTTTTTATTTTGAGACAAACCCTCTTTATTACATTCCACTAAACCAGCTGTGTGCAGAAGTGATGAAGACATTGTAGGTGATATTTCGTAGCAGTGCTGGTCACAGTTGGCAGCGCTGCTCTGTAACCTGTTGCAGCAGGTTTCTCCTTATCCAGATATGCTGCACGGAAAATTGGATTGTAAAGAACTTGGATGCGGGCTGTCTCATTATCATGCAAGGAAAATATGAAACAGTGATAAGACTTGAAATAATATTTAACTTACATTTTTGCAGTACATGAGCTTTCATTTAGGGAGTGTGGTACCTGTGTATGTTCTCTTAATCATCTTTGATCCCTTCCTTTACCCACTCACTACTTAGCTTTGTGATTTTTTCTTTTCATATCTAGAAACGGCGACTTGAACATAGTAAAACTGTAAATACAGAAAAGTTAAGAGCCCCTATTATTTGTGTATTAGGCCATGTGGACACAGGGAAGACAAAAATTCTAGATAAGGTAAGAAGAAAATAATGTCTGCATTGATACAACTTTGAAAATAAATGAATGGTGCTTGTAAAGGTCTTTAAAAACCCATACCATGTTATGGGCCATTTTGTTTGCAATTAATAGTTTTTTTTTTTATTTTATTTTTTTTTACTGCTTTTGCTTTTATTTTTTTCTATATCAGAATCCTAATCCAAATTTGACATTTTCTCATAGCTTCGTCATACACATGTCCAAGATGGTGAAGCCGGTGGTATCACGCAGCAAATCGGGGCCACAAATGTTCCTCTTGAAGCTATTAATGAGCAGACTAAGATGATCAAACATGTAAGTTACATGTAATCTCTGTCACAAATTAAGATGTGAAGTATTTCAAACATTGGAAAAAGGAATGGAGATGATTAGATGAGAACCATATGTTCACCATTCAGAATTAGCATCTGAATGTTTTGCTCTATTTTGTTTTACATCTTTCCAAAAAATAATCACACTTCTTTCCCATTGTGCCAGAGACAGCCACTGTTCCAGAGTCAGTCCTTTCCTTCTGTGCTTTAGCACTGATACTGTTGATCTCCATGTTTGAAGATTCTTTCCTTTCTTGAATTTTTCTCTTTTTTTTCTGTCTTCCATGTTTTCTAACTTGCTCAGGGTATCTAATTTTGAGATATTAATTATAACATAGTAAAATGTAAAGCTTATGGGTCATTCACTGTATTATAAGCACCAATGAAGTCACTCTGATTAACCTCAGAAATTTTCCAGCTGGCCTTGTCATGCAGAACCCATTTTTCCTGCCACAGAATTTGAGAGTAATGTCTTTTTAAATGTATTTGGAGTTCAAAGTGTTGATGTTCCAGTTCTGTCATCCATCTTTCCTTACTTTCATAGAGAAGTTTTACCTAATTTACTATTCAATTATTCAGTGTTATTTATAAAAATGGCAGAATTAATACCTAATCCTTTACCTTTTATAAACCAGCTTTACAGCTCTAGAGAGAAACTCTAAGAGAGCTGATTCCCAAGAAAAGGTTATGGGAATAATACTGTTTGAGTGTTTGACCAATTTGCTTTCTATTGCAGATGCATGGAATTAATCATACTTATTGTCTCAAGCTGTTTTTTTGTTACTATTGCACTTAGATAATCCCATCTTTGCCCATATTTTGGTTCCTGGGATATTTTGATACAGTTCTGATAGTTCTAGTTTCTAATTGTGTCAAAGCTATCTGGTATCGTAGGATGTCCCAGCTCCTTAATTAGAAACTGCTTCAGACTTGGAACTGGGTCCTATAAGTAATTCCCCAGATCCATGAACACAGAGCAGATGAAACTGATAAAAACAGCCTGTGTTACATGTGAGTCTTGCTTTGTTCCTGATTTAGTCTTTGTTCTACATGTAAAAGGAATTTGTGATACTGTTTGAGATTGGACTTTATGAAGATCATTTTTAGTAGATTCCAAAGAAAAGTTTATGGGAATACTATTGCTTGAGTATTTGAATATTGAGTATTTTGTGGTTTTGATGCTATGACGCCACCTAGCCCTGTATAAAATCTTCGATTCACATTTTTCTGCTCTTAAATGTTTCTTCCTTTATAATGAAGTTTAACTGTAAGCAGATTTGTGACTTCTAAGGTGTCATTCTACATTTTAGTGTTGGTTATTCTGTGTCAGTTTCAGTTCTCTGATGCTCTGTTTCAATAAGTAGTTTTAAGTCTTTATGAATTTAAAAAATCACAGGCTTAGCCGGGCGTGGTGGCGCACGCCTGTAATCCCAGCACTTGGGAGGCTGAGGCAGGAGGATTGCTGTGAGTTTGAGACCAGCCTGGGCTACAAAAGTGAGCTCAAGGTCAGCCTGAACTGCATAAGACCCTGTCTCAAAAAGACCAAAAAAAAAAAAAAAAAAAAAAAAA